>JAJOOR010044750.1:0-13398 GCA_036250505.1 Solanum acaule
GTAGCCGGACCAAGGTGCGGGGTGAAATTCTCTAGATGTCGGACCAAGGATTTAGAGATACCTAACTTATCACTTTGCATGTAATACACTAGAAAAGGATTGTTGTTACTAGGATTACTGCGTTATGAGATTATGGGGAACACGTGTACCCTAGTTATTTCTATTATCTTGATAACAACCAAAGTTGAATTTAATTATTAAGTACAATATTAAGTCTTACTATTTGTTTCACACAAGCATAAACCCCCCTTTTATTACCTGTTTCTGGAAATAATTTGACTAATTGAAAATAATTGTTGGTTAAAAGTAAAGTCTAAACCATTTTCCTCGTGGGATCGATCCCAACCTACAAGTTGGGTTCTTTACTTGATAACGATCGCTTATGCTTCTGAAAGGAGGTGTAATTTGAGCGTATCAGTGGCTCAGCAATAGTATTTAGAATAAAGGCCCAATAGGATAAACACCCTCTATCAACCAATCTTTGAGATTGAGTGAAGGATATAACTTTGCTAGGATACGAACCACTAGTACCCATCCACTCAACACTTTGGACACTCGACGTCGCTAAGGTCACAGTCTTAGCATAACAATCAAGAATGGCATGATGTAGAGAAAGCTAATGCATACCCGAGATAATATCAAAGTTTACCATCCCCAAAATGATCAAGTGTACCCAAGTATGATACCCGACCAAAAAAAAAAGACCGAATCGATACACTTGATCCACTACTAAGGATTCACCCACTGGTGTACAAACATGAATAGGCATAGGAATACTATCAGAAATCATATCAAAACCGGTAGAAAAATAGGTAGACACATACGAGAAAGTAGAACCTAGATCAAATAATATAGAAACAGGTCAATGGCACACTAGGATGATACTTGTAATCACATCATCAAGAGACTCGGACTCAGGTATTTCTCAAAAAGCATAACATTATCCCTCTCAGCCACTTGTAGTCTAAGTAGAACCTCGACCTCCACTTTGCGGAGCTATAGCACCCCTACTAGAAGCCTAACCGCCTCTAACCGACTAACCTCTACCTCGACCCCTGGTCAGAAACACTGAACTCTAGCTAAAGAATCGGAATTAGAACGTTCGGAACTTGAGTGAGTATGAAAAGGAAATTGTTTTTAAAAAAAAAGACCTGGATGCCCACAACTATAACAAGGCCTTGCCACAAATAACTATTGTTGCAAACTAGATGATCTACTATGAACACCTCAGCCAGAACCATAGGATCATCGATATAACTGTCCATTCTTAGTTGTTGGAATAGATGCATGAATAGGTCCATGATGCTGAAAAAAGATGGTACCTCTGTCTGAACCTCTGCCTCCATATGAGGCACAAAAAACTAATTATTTGACCAGGCCCTCTCGGGGTCCTCCATTTTTCCCTAACCATCAACTCTACCTCTTTGGCAGTGCTTATAATAGATTGGAAAGAAGCACCCTATCTCGCTTCTTTGAACACATACGACCTAATGAAGAAAGTTAACCATCTCGCAAACCTATGGACTTTCTCCGCTTCACCTAGAACAACAGTCATGGTGTGCCTGGATAGCTCATAGAAACGAGCCTCATATTCAGTCACAGACAAACTACCCTGTGTCAAGCTCTCCAACCTCAATCAACTCTCCTTTCTTACGCTCCAAGGGATGAAACAGTCATGGAAAGCACCAGAGAACGTATCCCACTCTGTCGGAGGATATCCAACTGTCCTAGACCTCACATAAGTCCTCCACCACTCTCTAGCGGATCCACAAAGATAAAGTACAACAAAACAAACATCACGAGCATCTACCATACCCACTGCCTCAAGAACCTCATGGAACAAATTCAAGAACTCATTAGCATCCTCTCTCTTACCACCCTGAAACTAGGGTGGTTACATCTTTTGAAACCTTTCATAACACTCTTATTAGCCACTGTCAAAATAACCTCAGGAGAAATCGGTGCACCAGTAAACTGTACAGAAACACCTAGTCATAAATACCTGGAACCTATTGCTGACATGGTGTCTACGACCCTACCCTCGTCTAAGAACTATGTGGCGTACCAATCACACCAACCTAAGAGAAGTTCTCCCACACACCCAGCATCCTCAACAAAGTAGCTCCAAACTTGGGAGGAACCTTGTCCTTGCAACCTCAACATGTAGATCAAGAGAAACATCTCTAGCTCTGCCTCAAGCTGGTGCCGCTCCTTGGGCACGTGCTCTAACCGGTGAAACTCCACGAGCACGACCTTTAGCTCGATCCTTACCTCTACCCCTAGCTGAGGCCTCGACAACTGCCTCAGGGACTACCTCTCATCTACCACAAGAAACAGAAGCTCTGGTCCTCGGCATATGCCAAAACAACACGCAACAACTCAGCACAAGTGAAAGTAACAACGCACGATAAGAAAGAATGAAGGAAAGTAACTTCTCTAACATTCTTCATAACCTCTTGAAGATAAGTACAATTTTCTCCGTACCAGTCCTTGAGAAATTACATAGACTTGGCTTGTACACACGTGAGACCTATAAACATGAGGCTTTGATACCATTTGTCATGATCCAAAAAAGGACATGATGGCACTTGACTATTCCCACCAAGTCATGTCTGCCTCAACCCAACCAAACGAAAGGAAATGTGGAAAAGGAACAAGAACAGGATAAAAGTAGAACATATATTAATTCTATTAAAACCCCCTAAACCTGGTATTCACGTGTATGAAAAGAAAATAAGTATAAGTCTCAATGTCATTGTTTCTTAAGGAGAACAAAGCTTAACATGAAGGAAAAGAGGTCATGTTGGGATGACAAACAGCTACCTCTCACGTCCTTCAGTGATCCTTGAAATGGGAAAAGAATAAGAGCAATAATGTGATACCAGGATTAGAACTAACACAGGTGTAGAAGCACAACGTGAGTACCAAACAAAATGGTACTCGGTAAGCAACCTAATAAACAAGGAAAACTAGATAGAAATTGAATACTCTTTTCATTCCAATCGAACCTCCTTAAACTACAACCTGCACAAAATTCAACCCAACCTAATAGTTTCATAAAACACAACTCAAAAGGCTTATAGTCACCGTTCAATAGTCATGATTCCGCAACCAACATGTATCAAGTATGTCAATCATAAGTAGCAAGTAAGTGAATCACAAGTAACACGTAGATCAATCACAAGTAACATGTAGATCAATCATACTTATCAAATGCATCAATTTATAAAAGCCAAATTTTGCCAGAACCATTTCCATTTGGCACAATATCACTAGTCTAAACAACTCCCCATCGGCTTTATGTCACATCACTAATCAGATCCATTTCCCATTAGCTTTATATCACATCACTAGCTGGGACCATTTCCCATCGACTTTATATCATATCACTAGCCAGAACCATTTCCCACCAGCTTTATTTCACATCACCATCTAGAACCATTTCACATCAGCTTTTATCACTAGACGAATCCATTTTCTATTGGCTTTATATCACTAGCCGAAATAATTTCCCATTAGATTTATATCATATTACTTTCTAGAACCATTTCCCTTCTGCATAATATCACTAGCTAAAACCATTTCCCGTCGTCTTTATATCACTAGTCGGAATCATTTTCCATCGATTTTATATCACTTGTCTCAACACGGTATACAATAATCAATGCACATAAGCAATTTTACACAGTAAGAAGGAGACAACAATTCCAGTAATTCAAGTTCATGCTCATGCCATCAAACCATTTCATCAATCAATAAAATAGGGTTCACCACCAGGAGATTCACAAGCATTATAATCATCATGTTGCCTTTTAATTAATCCCTTTTTATTCATTATGGTTATTAAAGTGGAACAATAAACCCATCACTTCATCCCTATTACTCCCCAACACACACAATGAAGGGGATAATGATCCAGCTAAATTTACAAGGTTTAGGAGATCACTTCCATAAATTCAATCAACTAGTCACTCCAAGACTTGAGTCTTTCCTTTCTAATCAATGTCAAAAGCTACACAACCTATTTCAATCAAGTATTCACAATAAGATTCTAGATTAAACAATACCCAATTCATGCTCTTTGAAGAATGGGTCATTCAGCTTGAAACCAAATTCCAAAAATGAGGTTTGAATCAAAAAAATCTTTACTTGAAATATTACCCAAGACATTTGAAATCATTGGTGAAAATCATTTCGAAAAAGGATAAAAATATCAATTCACAATCACAATGTTAGTTTAGAATTCAAGTTATTGAAAAACCTTGTCATTTGCAAATCAAATCCCAAATTTTGATGTTAGAATACATAAATAATCAAAGAAAAATAAAATTTTAGGGACTAAAAAGCTACCCAAATGATTCACCTCAAAAAATCTCTCAAAAATTTCCTCCAAGGGATTTATCAAGCTCAAAAATGGAAATGGGCCTTAAACCCATAAATTTGCATGTCAAACCCCCCCCCCCCCCTCTGATGTCGCAACAGTTACCACGAGTTTCCAAAAGCGAACCCCGAAAATAATTTGGCCTTCACTTTCACGAATCAAGCCTTCGCTTTTTCAAAAGTCGTAATCACAAACAGGTCTTTTCTGATCGCAAAAGTCAAAGGAATTTGACCCTTTGCGAAAGTTAATCATACCTCACTATCACAAACCTCGCGAAAGTGAGCCCACCCTCGCGATAGCGAGATGCGCTAGAACCCATATCTCAATAAAATCAACCAACACAAAAATCATCAAAAGGACCCTCAAGAATCAATCAGAATCCCAACACATGAACGATAAATGAAAATCGACTATAATCAACATTCTTGATTCAATGGAATCGTGAAAACATGAATCTGAGGTCTATTTGACCCGATATCCATGAAGTCATAAGAAACAAACATAATGCCTACAAAGGTCAAAACAAGCTTGAGACCATTAAAAAGTCAACCATGACCTCTCTTAGGCCTAAAATTAGCCCTCGAATCCAACGGACTCTTAGAATTATGATCTGAGCATCTGAACCCCAAATGTTGACCAAAGTCAACCCAAAGGCTAAAATTCCACAAATTTCCAACTTAGGACCTCAAATCCTCAAAAAGACTCTGAATCCAAAACCTAGAGTTCTCTTAGTCCAAGTTCCAAGTTCTGGGACTGATGGAATCGATGCAATTCCATTTAAACACTTGAAACTCCAAAAGACACCAAAAACTACTTTTCAACAACGGTAACCTTGCAAACTGAAAACTTACATAAATTCATAACTTTTTATTCAAAGATCAAAACCGACTTTCAAAACTCAATCATAAAAGACTCGGAGTTTATGTCGGGAGGGTAAAATAGTAAATTTATGGAAATTACCAAAAATGATAAATTGAGTCATTACATCAATGGATCTCTCCAAATCTGTAGGAGCTGACACAACCAGCAGACACATGATTGTCGAAGTTGCCAGACCCCAATGGCGTGATTGCCTCTCGAGTCACCTGATTTTGCTAGTGTAGCTACCTCTTTGTAGGAGAAGCTACATCAAAGAAAGTAAATCTCCACAAGAGAGGTTGCAAAAGAAGCTTAGACAAGAATCCCAAGTCTCCAACGGACCCTCAGGATTTATCTGAGGTTTGCCTAAAGCAATTTGAACATGCTAACCAACCATAAATGACATTCCAAACTCAATGGAATTGATGAAAGAACCAAGAAATTTCATTTTGATGAAATATTAACCAAAGTCAAACCTACCACCATAACAACTTAAAAGCCAACAAACAACCAAGCACCCTAAAATAAACCAGACCACTACAAGATACAAACCCAAGGTCCTAGTAGACCAAACTCAATGCTATGAATCTAGTAGAGCCAATGTAATTATCTTCCTAGCTAGTTTGCCTAAAGTAATGACCAAAGTAAACCATTTCAACACAAAAGATCTAAAAGGGGGAAAACTCAACCTAAAATCTCCTGACCATATCAGGAAGTTTCACCCATCCTCATATAATTAAAGCACAACATATAGGAGCTATGGAAAGGGGGAAATAGTTAATGCGCAGAAAAGCACAAAAATAACCACGAGGCCTACTACATAAAGATAAGCTGACAAAATAGGTAAATAGGTATAGAAATAATTAAACAACAACCCAACCAAATTACCTGTCACATAAATAATCTCATTGTGACATATCAATGTCCAACAATCACTTGAATTATAATTCACCAACATAGATATTCTAATCATCACAAGAATTTGAAATTATAATAAGCAGACACATACTGTAACACCTCGAATTCAAAAATACAGGAAATTGCAGCTTTTCCAGGATCTGGTGCCAGTACCAACGGATCCACCAATGGCCCGTGAACTAACACACCGTCTGTAGGTAACTTCATGGATGGCCAATCTAATATTTCTAAAAATGTCAAGTTCCACTACTTTTATACGACCAACCAGGAAGGTCTGTAATCCTATCCACGAGTCGTAAGTAGGTCTCGTAGATGAGTCTCAGACTTAGTAGGATTTTAAGAGATTTCAGCTAGACCTATGAGGGTCTAGAGAACAAGTTTCTCAACCCATCGACAGCGAACCAGATCGGTCCATAGATGGACCCGCAGACCGTAGGTCTCCACCGTTGACAAGGGCGGTAGTTATTTTAAGAAGGATTTTGGGTCTTTTCCTACAACAACATACCCAGTGAAATCCCACTAGGTGGGGTCTGGATTTTGGGTCTTTTTCTATTTGTAATAATTCTATACTATGTCGCTTTACCCTCTATTAGGAACCATATATAAATGTTAAAACCTCCAAAATCTGCTAATTCAATTCATTCTCTCAAATTCCTAAAAGAAGAACAAGTTCATCCTCCCCAAATTCTCTCTCTAGAAACTTGAAGAAAAAGACTAGGGTTTCAAGTCAAGTCTCCAATTCCACCATTGAATCCACACTTCTGGCATTAAGATATGATAGTATTCATTTATGCAGCTCTTTCCTCCATAGAGTACCTAAATTCTCCAATTTTGAAGCTATAAATTCCCGATTGAAGTTAGGGTTCTTCTATGTCATATGTTTCTTTCAATGTTGATTTATTTGATTGCTTTATGATCTATTACGCATGAATTGAGATAATTCCATGATTTTAAGATGAATCCTCATGAACCCATGCTTAACCCATGTTCTCTAGATTTTCATGATTGAAAGTGGATTTTGAACTATGAACGATGTATTATGGAAATGTGCACTTTCTTATGAAATTGATGAAGTATGGTCTAAGTTGCTTTGAGAGTAAAGCATATATGATGTTGCCGTTCTTAATTGTTGTGAAAGGATTTCTCACATAATTACTCAATACATGAATGTAAATGGTTTTCTCACATAAAGGATTATTATAGTTGAAAGGCTTTCTCAACTTAACTATGAATCAAGTTTTAGGAGCTTTTCTAATGGTAAGACAACAGGCGATTACCCATGTCCCCATAGTGTAGGGCAAGAGGTTATTACCCATGACTCTTAAAAAAAGACGAATATGATTTATGACTATTCCATGGGAACTAAGTTTAGTATTGAGTAGACAATTGGTGATTACCCCTGTCCCATAAACTATGTGCCAACATAGATTGTCTACATAGACATTAGCTAGTGGATCCACGTAAGCTAGAAGTTCATGGTTCTTACCTTGGCAAGTGAGAACACCTCTTTTTGGTGTGGGTAGACACCGGATTCCATATTATAGCTCACATGGTCTCTAGGTCGGCTAAGGCTAATTTCCCACAAACAAGTATAATGATGAACTAAGGTTACTTCAAGAAGTAACTCACAAGAGTTCAAAGATGAGTTTTACTTTCATTTGATCACGCTTATTAAGATGTTTTATAACTTTCTCTTATGGTTTTAACTTGTTATTTGTATGACATGACAGATACTTTTTAGCATAATTTCATATCTTTATGCATCGCTATCATACTTGGTACATTTTTGTACTAACGCATACTCTTGGCTACATTATTTTTGAAATGTAAGGTCCGACTCTCCAGTTTCTCATCCCCGTGGCTAGAAGTCACTTCGTCTTTACTTAGTAGTGGTGAGTCCTCATTTTTCGAGGACCGAACCTTTTATCTCTTTCCATATTTACTTTTCAAATATTGTACGTGATGACTAGGTTACATCCCGGTCACTCTTGATGTAATTGGTGTCTATTGTGACTGTGTAGACTTCAGCTTCGTTTTATAAACTTACTATGATATGACTTGTGTTTTTAAAATCTCTTCATTTTCTATAATCTTGTTTATGTAGGCTAAGTGGCTTGTGTAGGGCCTCTCGCAGTCCTATACACCATGTTACTCCTAGGGTGTACCTTGGGTTGTGAAAAACTTGGTATTCAGAGCACAAGGGTTAGAAAGGTCCTAGGATGTGTCATAAGCCACATTGAATAGAGTCTTGTTCATAAGTGTGAAGTGCACCACATTTATAAATAAGAAGCTATAAGATGATTAGGAAACTCCACTTCTTTCATTACTCTAAAGTTGTGAGATAGATTTTAACTCTATAATGTCTCCCTCCTAATCCTTATCTAATTCTCTACAGGATATACCCCCTCGAAGAGTATACATTAGGAGGAATGCGAATGAGAATGTGGAAGAATAGGCTCCTCCTCAAGTTTCGGTCAACTCTTTAGCCGAACAAGTGACTGATGTGAAGTTTAGGGTTGCTTTTCCAGTGTTGGCTCAAGCCATGATGGCTCAAGACAATAGGGAGGTTGTGGTCCCCATAAACCCAAATGTGGGTACGGCAGCAACTAGAGTGAGAGATTTCACTAGAACTAATCCTTCGGAGTTTGATAGTTCTAAGGTTGAGGGATATCCTCAAGATTTCATTGATGAAGTGTATAAGGTGTTGATAATCATGGGAGTGACGCTAGTGGAAAAGCTGGAATCGGCCGCTTAACAACATAAAGATGTTACTCAAGTTTGGTTCAACCAATGGAAGGAAGAAAGCCCAGTTAATGCGGGTCCTCTCGATTGGGAAAAGTTTAAGGTCGCTTGCCTGGACAGGTTTATTCCCCTAGAGATGAGGGAGGTAAAGGTGCTTGAATTCATAAACCTTCATCAAGGAAATATGAGTGTGAAGGAAGATGCTTTGAAGTTCACACAATTTTCTAGGTATGCTCCTACTATGATTGTCGATCCTAGGGCAAGGATGAGTAATTTTTTTCAGGTATGTCTGAAATGGTGGTTAAGGAGTGTCGTACCACCATGCTTATCAATGAAATGGACATTTCTCATCTTATGGTTCATGCTCAACAAATAGAAGAGGAGAAACTTAAGGAAAGGTCTAGGGAGGCAAAGAGGACGAAAACTTGTAATGGTGACTTTTCACATTCAAGGCCCGAGAGACATGGTCGTTCTAAGTTTCAACAAAGGTTTTCCAGTCAAGGTTCCTCGAATGCTCCTCCGAAGTTCAATAAAAACAGGGTGCCTAACCTTAAGCCTCAAGAAGAAAATAGTTGGGGATCTTCATTGCCTACTTGTGCTAAGTGTGGAAGGAAGCATGAGGGTAGATGTCTAGTCGGTTCTAATGCATGCTTTGGTTGACTAATCACAAGATAAGGGATTGTCTCCCAGTTGCTAAGAATGAAGGGGATAATTGTCAACGGGTTCCACTTTACCCTTCATCAGGTTCTAGTGGGAGCCAAAAGAAAAATAGATTATATGCACTTCAGACTCATCATAAGTAAGAGGGTTCTCCCGATGTGGTTATCGGTATGTTGAAAGTCTTCCAACTTGATGTTTATGCTTTACTTGACCCCTTTGCTACCTTGTCTCTTGTGATGCCATATGTGGCTGTGAGGTTTGATATTCTTCCAAATGTATTATCAGATCATTTCTCTGTCTTTACACTTGTAGGTGAATCTATTTTGGCTAATAGGGTCTATAGAAAGTGTCACGTCTCATTGTCCCATAGAGTCACTCGTGTTGATCTTGTAGAGCTTGATATGCTAGATTTTGATGTTATCCTTAGTATGGACTGGTTGCATTCATGTTATGCCTCTATTGATTATAGAACCTGTGTAGTCAAGTTTCAATTTCCAAATGAGCCTATCCTAGAGTAAGAAGTGGGAAATTCTATGTTGAAAGGTCGGTTTGTTTCTTGTCTTAAAGCTAGAAAGATGATTTCTAAGGGTTGCATATACTATCTAGTTAGGGTGAGGGATATAGATTCTGAAACTCGTACTCTTGAGTTGGTCCCTATTGTAAATGAGTTTTTGAAAGTGTTCTTAGATGATCTACCCAGTATTTCTCCCGTAAGGGAAATAGGTTTTAGTATTGACCTTCTCCCACATATGCAACCTATCTTTATTCCTCCTTACCAAATGGCTCTGGTAAAACTTAAGGAATTAAAAGAGCAATTAAAAGATTTGTTGGATAAGGGTTTTATCCGATCGAGTATCTCTCCATGGTGTGCTCCAGTTTTGTTTGTTAGAAAGAAAGATGGTCTGCTTCGTATGTGTATTGACTACCGGCAATTGAACAAGGTTAATGTTAAGAAAAAATATCCTCTCCCAAGAATAGATGATTTATTTGACCAACTCCAAGTGGCAAGTTACTTCTCTAAGATTGACCTTCGTTCGGGTTACCACCAATTGAGGGTAAAGGAGGATGACATTCCGAAGATGGCTTTTCTAACTTGGTATGGTCATTATGAGTTTTTGGTAATGTCGCTTAGTCTGACTAATGCTCTGGCCGCATTTTTGAATTTGATTAATAGGGTGTTTAGAAAATACCTTGATATGTTTGTGATTGTGTTCATTGATGATATATTGATCTATTCAAGGGGTAAAGACAAGAATAGTGATCATTTGAGGATGGTGTTGCAAGTCCTCAAGGACCAACAACTCTTTGCAAAGTTTAACAAATGTGAGTTTTGGCTAAGGTCCAGGCCTTTTCTTGGTCATATTATGTCTGGTAAGGGTATTGAGGTAGATCCTAAAAAGATGGATGCGGTTAAGAGTTGTCCTAGACCTCTCTATCCCCTTCGGATATTAGAAGTTTCTTGGGTTTGGTTGGTTACTATAGAAAGTTTATTGAAGGATTTTCTTCAATTGCCTTTCCATTAACGGCATTGACCCAAAAGAAGGCTAGGTTAAAATGGGCGGAAGCATGCGAGAAGAGTTTCCAAGAGTTAAAATATAGACTTACTTTCGCTCTGGGTTGACTCTACCGGAAGGAACTGATGGGTTTGTTGCTTATTTTGATGCTTCTAGAATTGGGTTAGGATGTGTCCTTATGCAAAATGGGAAAGTTACTACCTATGCTTCAAGGTAACTTAAGATTCATGAAAAGAATTATCCTATGCATGACCTTGAACTAGCGGCAGTTATGTTTGCTCTTAAGATTTGGAGGCATTATTTGTATGGTGTTCATGTAGATGCCTTTACCAACCACAAGAGTTTTCAATATGTGTTTAAGTAGAAATATCTAAAACTTCGCCTAAGGAGGTGGCTTAAGTTATTAAAGGATTATGACATGAGTGTTCTCTATCACCTCGGCAAGGCAAATGTGGTGGCGGATGCTCTTAGTCAGTTATCGATGGGTAGTGTTTATCATATTGGGAATGATAGAAAGAGTTGATTTGATATGTTCATAGATTGGCCCGGTTGGGTGTTCGGTTAGTTGACTCTACCAAAGGTGGTGTTACGGTTCACAATGGTTCAGAATCGTCTTCTATGGCAGATGTGAAAGCAACGCAAGGTCTTGATCCAACTTTGGTTGATTTGAAGGAAGCGGTGCTTAAAAAGTCCATAGAGACTTTCTCCCAAGGGGGAGATGGTGTGCTTAGGTATCAAGGTCGTTTGTAAGATCCTACTGTTGATGATTTAAGAGGGAAAATCTTATCAGAAGCCCATAGTTCTCGATATTCCATTCTCCTAAAAGCCACCAAGATGTACCGTGACTGGCAGGAGATCTATTGGTGGAATGGGATGAAGAAAGATATTACGGAATTTGTGGCTAAGTGTCCTAATTGTCAACAAGAATAAGTTGAGCATCAAAAGCTAGGAGGTTTATCTAAAGATATTAGCTTTCCTACTTGGAAGTGGGAAGATTTGAATACGGACTTCATAGTAGGGTTTCCTCGCACCTGGTGACAACATGATTCAATTTGGGTTATAGTAGATCGAATGACAAAATCGGCCCATTTTGTTCCCGTCAAGGTTTCTTATTCAGCGGAAGACTATGCTAAGTTGTACTTGAGTGAAATGGTTAGGTTGCATGGAGTGCCCTAGTCAATTATCTCTGATCATGGTACCCAATTCACTTCTCAGTTTTGGGAATCTTTCCAAAAGGGTCTTGATACTCGTGTTAAGCTTAGTACGTCTTTTCATCCACAAACCGATGGGAAAGCGGAGCGTACTATCCAAATCTTGGAAGATATGTTGAGAGCATATGTAATTGACTTCAAGGGTAATTGGGATGATCACTTGCCTTTGATTGAGTTTGCATAAAACAATAGCTATCACTCAAGTATTGGCATGGCTTCATTTGAGGCTCTATATGGTAGGAGGTGTAGATCTCATGTAGGTTGGTTTGAAGTGGGTGAAGTCGCTTTGATAGGTCCCGACTTGGTACATGAGGCTATGCAGAATGTACGGCTTATCAAAGAAAGGTTGAAAACAGCTCAAAGTCAACAAAAGTCCTATGCCGATGTTAGAAGAAGAAATCTTGAGTTTGATGTATTTGATCGAGTCTACTTGAAAATTTCACCTATTAAGGGTATGATGAGATTTGGAAATAAAGAGAAGCTTAGTCCCCGCTATGTGGGCCCATATCAGATTTTGATGCAAATTGGCAAAGTTGCTTATGAGTTAGATTTGCCAAATGAATTGTCATCAGTGCATCCGATTTTCCATGTCTCCATGTTGAAGAAATGTGTTGGTGATCTGATATCCATGAGGGTGGGTAGACATTATAAATGTGATATTTGAGTACAAGACCATAATACGGAAATACTATGTCTGACAATAAGCCTCTACTACATAATAAGTGACTAAGACAAGCCCTATCTCACTTGAACATTCTGAAAATTGAAGTAAGGGCCCGTTTGGATTGACTTAAAAAAAGTAACTTTTTAAAGTGCTGAAACTTATTTTTAAAATAAGTAGTTATGTGTTTGGATAAAAGTGCTGCAGTTGAAAAAAAAGTTGTTGATGTGTTTGGCAAATAAGTGCTGGTAAACACTTTTTTTTATCAAAATGTCTGAAATACCCTTTAAGCTGTTAACATGATAAAAAGTTGATTAATTTAAGATTTTTATACTTAAAAAAAATTAAAACAAAATTAATTTATGTTTTACATCCATAAGTAATAATATTTTCCTATCATTCACATATTTCTTTACCACCTTATAAGAGGAATATAAATTCATATTTCAGAAA
>JAJOOR010044752.1:0-11611 GCA_036250505.1 Solanum acaule
ACGAAAATTCACTGGTGTTGAGATTAGGGCAGAGTCGAAGCAATAATCCTTCTTTGATCAAGCGGTACTGATTTGAAGAGAGCTAGGGCAAGTTGCGATCATATTTAGAAAGACTTTTCCAATTCCTTTTCCGTCATTTACTTTTCTGAAAAAAATAGCGGGACTTTGCCTTTTTTGGCTTCATTAAAAAAAACTTTAGCGCCTAAAATTTGGTGAAAACAAAAGTTTATTTTTTTAATACTTCAGTATTTAATTTGGGTTGAAGTAATTCCCGCTAATTCCTTCAATTACAATTTGGGACCAGTTAATAAGTTCTTTAGGGACCGGATTTAGTATCTTCCCTATAAAATATATAAATAAGGACCAAAATATTATCTTGTCCCAATACATATATCATTAGAGAAGGGATTACTAGCTCGTCTCTAAGCGTTGGTCTTAAATAACTGTTTTTCTTGTAGTGTAGGTTGTCTATGGGAAATATTGCTCATGTTTAGGAAATCAAGAAGGAATTTGCCAAAGATGTGCACAAGCTTGCACGTTTGGGAGTGTGGTTGTTAGATTCCAATGAAGGTGGAGTGGTGGTGATGAATGGGGCTGCATCATTACCAATGTCTATGTAAAGGAGAAACAACACCAAGATCCTATTTTTCTTGAGGTAAAAGCAAATGTTCATAAGCAGAAAGTGATGACTTTTGAATGAGGGGGAGATGGTGTGTTGAGATATTAAGGAAGATTGTGTGTACCAAGAATGGATGAACTTCAAAAGAGGATCATGGAAGAACCTTATATTTCCATATATTCAATCTATCCCGGTTCCACAAAGATATACCGTCACTTGAGAGAAGTCTATTGGTGGATTAGTATGAAGAGGTGCTTTGTAGAGTTCATTACTTGATAACGCTCAACTACATTTCATCCTATTTTAAGTGTAGGCGGTCGCAATCAAGTTTAAACCCAACTAAGAGTTGGGGTTGATCCCACAGGGAGTGTGCTAATCGTTTGTAGGTGTAAATATTTTCGAAACAGTTAAAGTAAATGGCAGGGGTTTGACAACTACTATCAATTTGTTGGGGGGGGGGGGATTAGAGTGAACAATTCACTACTAGGAACAAACAGAAGTAATCAAATAGAGAGGGATCCTTGGGAGTGTGATAAATTGAACGCCAATTTAGCTAAATGGGTGATTATTACTTACTAACAGTCGTTGAATCTTAGTAGGTAGTCTAGGCCTTAAGTGTAATAGCTATTTCTCATTCAACTATTATGAATCAAGCAGTTCTTTCAAACCTCGACAAGCCCAACAAATATAAACAACTCAAAACCTCAATCAATCTACTCTTTTAAGCTAGATTAGTAGGATTGAATTCAGAACAACTTTCTCAAGATAAATCCACAATAACCCAATCACTACAATCATCAATTAATAACTTTAATTCAAAAACCTCTCTCTTAAGCAAGCTTCTAATGCTAAGCTAGAACTACATTTTCAACTATAATTCATTAATTAAAACTCAACTATTAATTGAACCCACTTCCAATAAACAATAAAATCAGTAAATACTAACACCCATAAGCTAATTGGGACATTCAATCACACCCCCAATACTGGAGGTTTTAGCCACACATAATAAAGAGCAATAAATTGTTACCAACTATGTTTTCCATAGGTTTGGGCAAGAATCCACAAGTCTTCAAAAGTAAATTTAAACCCTAAATCTCTACTCAAAAACTCAAAGAACAATGTTAGGGATCAAAAACCTAGAACTAGACAATGTGGGAACATTTCAAAAACTACAGAACATTCCATAAACTCCAGAACTCTGGAATTCCTTCCGAAAATAGCATTCATACATTCCATATTTTTAGATTCGGAGTCACTCGAAGAAATAAGTTGGGCTTCGCCGACCAGGTCGGTGATCCGTCGAGTGCTCCTCCCATCGACTTCTTGGCTTGGCTTTGCATCACTTCCCTTTTGTAAATTTAGGCGATCAAAATTACCATCACTGATCCGTTCGAAGCTTCTCCGAAACATCAATTTCTTCGCTAAGTTGGTTTTGTCCATGGGATGGCCTGCTGTAACTTTTGGTGTGCTGAAAAGCCACTCAGTGAGTCGCCAAGTGGTCTTGAAGATCATCAGCCTTGCTTTTCTTCAGGTTTTTTGATCTTTTTTGCCCGGTAATATCCTTGTCTTGCTCTTTTGCATTCATTGCTGCAAATTTGTATTTTAACATCAGTTAAGAGCATAAAATAGGCATTGACGACACTAAAACTCTGAATATTTAGCCCTAAATGAGTTGAAATCCCCGACTCATCAACAACCCCAACTTAAAGTTTTGTTTGTCCTTAAGTAAAACACAAGATCAATCAGTTCAATGGTGATGTCTACAAATAGTGCTACTCAAGACTCAACATGAATGTACATGGGTACAATCTACCATGCAATGTTCAATTGTGAAGTACAAGTTTCAAACTGTGACTAGCCACATCAAATAGAAATGGAGCTCACAATGCTTGCTTCAAGTGAAAATTCAAGCTTAACAAAAAGTGTTCAAATTCCCTCACATCAAGGATGATTCAATGCCCATAAAAATCGCATCAAAATTTTAGAATTAAGGAATCAAAAGCAACTCTCACACTCTCAAAGATAAACAAATGTGTGATTCTACCCATAGGCTTAACCGTATTTCCAATCAACATGGCATTAAGCTCAATCAAGATCACATAGGTCTTTCAAGACTTGTAATGAGGCTGAGGGTAAAGTTATGATCATTTTGGCTTAGTAACTTTTACCTTCATGAAGCATGGCCGTCATTCCACTTTTTCTCATTTTCTTTCACTCTTTTTTTTGTTTTTTTATTTCACAGACCATCCTATGTTCTTTTAAGAATGACTCATTGGATACCACATCTCTTTTATCCACTGTACAAGCTTTATTGCAACACAATCTTTCAAGGGAAATTTTTTTTATAAGGAGGGGTTCCATTTTTTTTTTAACACAATCCTTCAAAGGAGAATTTCTCAAACATCTTGACTTTCATCCTTTTTCACCACACCCCCAACTTAGGCTAACTTGTTTATTCAAAAAGACCAATGCTTTATGAATATTTTAGGTGGGAGGGAATGAGGTCAAATGTGCTCAAGTCTCATCTAAAGAAAAGGATAGGCTCAAATGGTGCCAAGCTAGGTTCACACTTTCACAAAGAGGTATAATAGCAGTTTGGTTCATTCTCCACAAATTGTGCCTAAGATCATCTCTATCAATCGCCTACATTAGACAATTGGACTAACGAGGCAAGTTCAAGTTATTACCAAGCACATATTTCAAGACAACCTCACCACACATGGCATTCAACACAATCATCAATCAAGATTCTACAATTTTATCTAGCGTGCAGCGACCACTAGAAGATTCATTTTAACAATCGGCCAGTCACAATGAGTTGCTAAGAGTTCACACATGACTTATGTAACTCAAATTTACCTCATTGGAATTGCACACACATATCGTTCATTCAAGAACACTATTCAAGTCATTGTTATTGATCGCAACTCATACTCAAATATGCAAGAGAACAACCACATCCACTAACATCAAGAGGTGATTTTTTTTAATTTGGATCAAAACCAACGCATTCACATCAAAAACTAAAAACCGGTAGTAAAAAAAAGTAAACATTCATAAAAAGCTATCAAAAATCAATCATTCACAAAAACAACCCAAAAGAGGCGGGTATGAAGATACCTAACCCTACCAAACAAAGCTAACCATTGTCCTCAATGTAACAGAAATGAATAATCTTAAAATAAAACTAGAGATAGTCAAGATCCCCCTGTTAGGCTAAGCTTGAGGTGAACTCTGCACATCGAGGAATCTCTCAATCTGGGAATCAGTGCTCGACTCAACTCCATCATTCATTCCACTAGAGCCTACCATCGATATATCCCGAGGAGAAGCCTTCAAAGTTTTCTACACCTTCGCGCCCTCTAGGTCCTCTAGGTAAATATATACTATTGTATCTCGTGTACAAAACTCATCATCTGCAGTCGCGAAAGCATCAGAATCGGCATCCTCATCAGCCGTAGGAGTATCTCCAGTTGTAGTAGCCGGAGGGATCTTAGAAATGGTTGGACCCTCTATACTTGGGACCTCAGCAAGGTCCATCATGCCGAATAACATGGATAGATCTGTGGATTTAAGCTCATCCACATCACATCTCAAGCAAGTAACATCGGCTCTCAAAGTCGTGACCTCTGCCGAATGGCGTCCACTCTGCTCACATGCCTCCATTCTCATATTGACGACATCTAATACCAAGCCATGTGCGGTAATCAGCTGTAGATGCTCTCTCAACTCAGCCCGGATAGGAGCTAAGGCAGTATAAATGGCTCTCTCAATCATACCAGGGACAACAACCTCTACATGAGAGGCATGTACATCAGCAGATTGAGCCAGATGGCCCATCTTGAAATGCATAGCCTAGGTCAATAGGGGACGAGAAACAGCAGCATCAGCAGCAGTATAAGTAGTAGTAGTAGCTGAACTAGTAGGAGCATCAGAAGTAGAAGGAATAGTAGTAAAAGTGTCTAGGATACCTTAAGGTTCATCGGCCTGAGTAGGAGGGGCTGCGTGTGTCAGTAGAATCTCCACATCAACAACCATGGAAGTGTCAACTGGTGCAGCTCTCCTCCTCTACCCTCATCTCTAGTGTACTCGGCCTCCATCCTCCGGATGTAAGTAAATGAAGTGGGATTCACTTCCACATCTATCTTCTCCATAAATGGCACTCGGGCTCGCCGGCATAGCTCTGTAATCAACACCAGAAATGGAAGTGAGGTCTGACTCTTCTTGGACCTCATGGCCATCTCGTGCTCGATAATTTACCCGATATTGAACCTATACTGGCTTATGATGGATCCCAACAATGCCGCCTTAGGATGCCGAAGTATGGACTTATTCTGTGAAGGCATCAAGGTACTGCTTATAAATCTGAACCAATACCGGGGAGCCACATACAAATCCTTCTCCTCTATTTGAACTCTTGGCTCAATCCACACCGGTGTGATATTAAAAAACAGATGTGCCAACCACCCCTTCAAGTCAACCAAGTTCTTCTTTTGTAACCGATCCACAAAGAAGTGGATCACGTTCATCGTACATCGTAGTACCTTTTTAATGTTGGTGCTGTTGCATATCACTCTTCTATCGCACACCACTACATGTTCAATAGGTGCAAACGAGATGGCCTTCTTTTTCCCCTTTGGAGCCAACATCGCATACTCACGATTAAAACTCTTGGACCCAGGAAGGTACGTATGTGCCTCGAGGCCGTGTAAAGATCTCAAACTTGTGAAACTTGATGGTGTTCCACACATCCGAGTAACTGCCCACCACTCCATCTATAAACAACATTTCTTTTCTAAGATAGTCCTCAACCCAGTAGCCTTTCATCTGTTCAGCGATCGAGGTGGAAGTGCTTGTACCGAGGGTACTGGAGGTACATGTTCAATCGACATGTACTGGAGGTAGATGAGGTGGAGGAAGTGGAGGAGTCACCGATATCCTGTCCGGATCATGTAGCTCTTTAAAGTGCAGCTCAGATCTCCTCCTTTGTATGTTTTGATCATCCTCCAGCTCGGATACGGTGTCTGGCGATTTAGACCCCGAGTTGCCCTCACCGTCAAATTTTGAGATGTTGAGGTAGGTGTTGTCGATGCCCATGCTGTCAAAGTTATCCTCAGCTCGATAATGCACTGCAAACACTTTTGCCCTTTTATGTATTCTTCCCCCTGTCAGAGGAAGATTTGTTTGTGTATCTCATGAGAGAGAAGCACCCTCGTCTATCACTATTCCTCACGCTCTCTTACGGGGTGGTTGATTTCTTCCTGGAACCTTAGGTCTGGCCATACCTGCAAAACAACATAAAATAAGCCAATACGTTAGAAGTAGTTCAAAAAATATCAAAGATAAAAACTTGTAGGAAAACCTGCCGAGTAGTTCAGCGAGTACTTGAACCCATCCATCGAACCAAATTGGGCTCGCCAAAAGTTCAAGAATAGAATTTCATAGATATTAGAATAGCTCAGCGAGGTACAGGGAATTTTGGCGATTCACCGACACCATTCATTGAACTAAAAGTAGCTCACCGAAAGTTATAGAATATTTCCTAAAATTGGGGCTGAGAAAGGGCGATCTAAGAAACATTTGGCAAGCTCAGGTATATCGCCAAATGTTACAAAATAAAATCATCAAAAATGAAGAATAAAAGGCGATCCATGAATTACTTGGCGAACCGCCGAGCCATTCTGCGAGATCAACTAAACTAGCCAAATTGTGCCATATGAAAGTTTTTTATCCCAACCTTCAATTTTTAACCTAGAGCCCGCGATAATGAAATTAACCTACTATTCTATGCAATTAATCCCAGACCCATACCAATAATGACCCCGCGGTACTCAGACTTCCCCCGATTTGTCTAAAATTAACCAATCAACATTTTTTTCCCTTAAGAATGACGTCACTCAATCTAACATTGGGAAAATTAAGTCGATCGGTACAATTCGGGATACTGAAACTTCACCCACAATAGACCCAACACAAAATAACATACACCCGAGAGTTCAGTCGATTTAACCACGGAATTCAATAATTAAGGGCTAAACACAAACATAAACATGATACGACAATGGCCCCCACTTAAAAATCAATCCATTGTCCAAGATTAAGCAATAGATCCAACAATATACAAGCATTCATCAGAAACTACTAAAAATTTAAGCTACCAACCTCAAAAGTAGTTACGAATGCTAGGAAAGAAAATTAGGAAGCAAAAGTGCAAAATCCCCCGAGTGATTGATCCCCACATATAACAATAAGCAAAAAATGATCTAAAATATGAATGTAAGAGTGAAAAAGTCAAAAAATGCGAAATGAAGGGAAATTTTGAATTTAAAAAGTTTATGGCCTTTTTGAACCTTCATTTCACGCCCTACTCGGTGATATCATCTTATGTCAACGACCATTCGGTGATGCGCCGAATGGTGCTTTTTGCCCGCTGAATTTTACTGAATTCCAACCATTTGTTTGGTCAAAAAGCCGATCGAGATCGGGCTCACCAACCTGTTCGGCGAGTCGCCGAACGGTACCTAGGCTTACCTAATTACCTTTTTTACCAAAATTTCAAATTTTCAACCTACACATCGAACACCTGTTATTGAAACAAAAATACTAAAACTTAAAACATAGGTTGCCTCTCAAGAAGTGCCTTATATAACGTCGTGGCATAATGAAGACACACTTTTAATCTTCGTTCTTTGGGTTAACCATGATATCACTCGGTAATCCACCCTTTGGTCATGGGTTCAAATGAGTCGAGATTTGACCCATTTGTGTTTCTAGCAACTTAATCAATACCAAATGTGATGTAGCTGTTTGGTTAAGAGATGAGATGTCATCTTTCATTTCCATTAGCACCTTGTCTGATCCTTCCACTTTGTTGAGAATTCGTGCAGGCATATCTTCAGTACGGAAATATTGAGGATCAGTCATTTGCTCTTTTGTCTTTTGACACTTATAGGGAGGTACATATTGTTCGTTGTCATTGTCCCTCTCTCTCTCCAATTTGTACCACAATCACGCCATTCCCTGTCTTGGTCACTCCAATCATCATCACACTCTCTATTCCAACCTTGATTCCCGCCTGGCCCGGCCATGGCATGTTTTGACAATAGATCAATTTGGGTCATCATCTTGGCCATGATTTCATCCCACTCTTGGTCCTTTTTTATTTGTTTTTTTGTCAGCCTGAAGTTTATAGGTTACACTTGATATTCCCTAGTGTATGATAATGTTCAACTACACTTCATCCGATTCTAAGTGTAGGTGGCTGCAATCAGGTATTAACCTAACTAGGAGTTGGGGCCATACCAAATAGAGTGATATAATAGAGAATTAAATTACAAAGTGAAAAGAGTGTGCTAATTGTTTGTAGGTGTAACCATTTTCGAAACAATTAAAGTAAATGGAAGGGGTTTGACAACTAGTATCAATTGGGGGGGGGGGGATTAGAGTAAACAATTAACAACTACGAAAACATGAGAGTAATCACATAGAGAGGGATCTTGGGGATATGATCAATTGAACACCAATTTCATTGTATGGGTGATTATTATGTAATAAAACTGGTTGAATCTTAGTGGGTTGGCTAGGCTTTAACTGTAACAACTATTTCTCAATCAACTATTATGGATCAAGCGAGTTCTCTCGAACCTCGACAAGCCCAACAATCTAAACAGCCCAAAACCTCCATCAATCTACTCTTTCGAGCTAGATAGGTAGATTGAATTCATACACACTTTCTAAAGTTGAATCCACAATAACCCAATTACTATAATCATCAATTAATAGATTTAATTCCAAAACCTCTTTCGCAAGCAAGCTTTGAATTCTAACCTAGAACTGTGTTTGCAACTACAATTCATCAATTAAAACTTAACTATTAATTAAACCCACATAGATCAACAATAAAAATAGTAAATGTTAACACCCGTAAATTTATTGGAACATTCAATCACATGATCACACCACAAAGAATGGGGGTTTTAGCCAATCATATTAAATAGCAAAAAATCGTTACCGACTTTGTTTTCCATTAGCTTGGGCAATAATTCACAGGTCTTCAAAATAAGTTGAAAACCTAAATCTCTACTTACAAACTCAAAGAACAATGTTAGGGATGAAAACCCAAAACTCTAGCACTACAGAAACTCTCAAAAACTTTTTAAATTTCGAAAGACTGAAAAAACATCATTTTATTCATTTGAAAATTGAATTTATAGCTTGCCATATTTTTAGCTTTGGACCCACTCGTCGAAGTAAGTTGGGCTTCACCCACCAGGTAGGTGATCCGCCGAGTGTACCTTTCCATCGCCTTCTTGGCTTGACTTTTCATCACATCCCTTCTGTGACTTTAGGCAACCAAAATTATCATCGCCGATCCATTCGGTGGTTCGCCGATCCATTTGGTGGTTCGCCGAATTACAAAGTCCATGGCCAAGTAGGCTTTTTCTCTGGGCTGGTCTGCTGGAACCTTTGGCGAGCTAAATAGTGGTATTGGTGATCATCAGTCTTGCTTTACTTTAACTTTTTCAGTTTTTTCACTCCTTTTTACCCGGTAATGTCATTGCCTTGCTCTTTTGCCTTCATTGCTGTAAATTAACACTTTAACTTTAGTTTAGAGCATAAAATAGGCATTCAGGATACGGAAACTCTGAATATTAAGCCCTAAATGAGTTGAAATCCCCGACTAATCAACACCCCCAACTTAAACTGTTTCTTGTCCTCAAGTAAAACACAAGATCAAGCAGTTCAACATAGATGTCTACAAATAGTTCTACTTAAGACTCAACATAAATGCACATGAGGTTCAATCCACCCATGCAATGTTCAATTGTGCACTACAAGTTTTAAATTGTGATTAACCATCATCAAATAGAACTCAAGCTCACAATGCTTACTTCAAATATAAATTGAAGCTCAACCAAAGTATTCAAATGCCCTCTCATCAAGAATGATTCCATGATCACACAAAGATCATTAAAATTTCAGAATTTAGGAATCAAAAGCAACTCTCACACTCTCAAAGATAAACACATGCATGATTCTATCCATAGGCTTGCGTGAATTTTCCAATCAATATGACATTAAGCTCAATCAAGATCACAAAGGTATTCCAAGGCTTGTAATGGTGTTGAGGGTAAAGGTATGATCCTTTCCGCTCAGTTACTTTTACCTTCATGAAGCATGGCCACTTTTTCTCCTTTTCTTTAACTCTTTTTGCTTTTCACAATACACCCAATGTTCATTTAAGCATGACTCATTGGACACTCCATTTCTTTTATTCATTGCCCAAGCTCTATTTCAACAATTTTTTTCTTTTTTCGATCTCTTTTTCTTTCGCTTTTCTTCTCTCTTTTTTATATATATGGAGGGCTTCCATCTTTTTCAACATGATCCTTCAAGGGAGAATTTCTCAAACTTCTTGACTTTCCCCCTTTTTCACCACACCCCCAACCTAGGCTTTTGGCCTAACTTGGCTATTCAAAAGGACTAATGCTTCATGAAGAGTTTAGGAGGGAAGGAAAGTGGTCAAGTGTGCTCAGGTTTCATCCAAAGAAAAGGATAGGCCCAAACAGTGCCAAGCAAGGTTCACTCTCTCACAAGGTGGTCACAAAGAGGTATATGGCAATTTGGTTCACTCTCAAATAATTGTGCTTAAGATCATCTCTATCGTTCACATACATTAGTTGATTGGACAAACGGAGCAAGTTCTAGGTATTATCACATGCACATTTCAAGATAACCTCACCACACAACACAATCATCAATCAAGACTCTACAATTTTAGCTCGCATGCAACGATTATCACAAGATTCATTTCAACAATCGACCAGTCACAATGAGATGCTAAGAGTTCACATATGACTTATTCAACTCAAATTTGCCTCATTGGAATCGCACACACATACCGTTCAATCAAGAACAATATTCAAGTCTTCGGTATTGATCCCAACCAACACTTAAATTTACAAGAGAAAAACCACATTCACAAACATCAAGAGGTCAAAATTTAATTTGGCTCAAAACAAACATTCACATTAAAAACCAATGGATCAAAAACCAAATGTCACAATGAAAAGAAAGCCTTCACAAACAAATTATCCACAAAAACGACCCAAAAGAGGCAGGTATGAAGATACCTCACCCTGCCAAACTAAACTAACAATTGTCCTCAATGTACAAGAAATAAAAAGTCTAGAAATAAAGATGAAAGAGAGTCAACATCTCCCTGTCAGGCTAAGCCTGACGTGAACTCTACACATCTTAGACTATATCAATATGGGCATCAGTGTCCAACTCAGCTCCATCATGTGCTCCACTATAACCCACCATTAATATAACCATAAGAGAAGACTTTATACCTGTCTGCACCATCACACCCTCGAGGTCCTCCAGGTTATTGTATACTGCTGCATCTCATGTGCAAAGCTCCTCCTCATCAGTCTCGGGATCATCAGACTCAAAATAATCATCATCCATAGCAGCATCTACTGTCATAATAGCTGGAGGGATCTTAGAAATGGCTGGAAACTCTGTACTCGGGACCTCAGGTAGGTCAATCGTGCCGACAAGCATAGACAAATATGTGGATTTTGGCTCATCCATATCACGTCTTAGCCTAGCAGCATCACCTCTGAGTGTTGTCATACCACCTGACTGGCGTCCACTCTGCTCACATGCCTCTACTCTCACAGTGAGGGCATCTAATGTGAAGCCATAGACTGTGATCAACTATCGTTGCTCTCTCAACACATCCCGTATAGTAGCTAAGAAAGCATCAATGACCATCTTAATCATCCAAGGGACAATAGTGAAATGACCCAAAAAGTTCTTAAAAATGTGCTTCGAAAGTTACCGGAAACTTGTTTAGCTATATAAAAAAAATCCGTTTCATTTTTCGAAAATCCGACTTCATATTCTTGTTTAGGGGGTCAAATTGAGTGGGAGATGGGTCTAACCCAAATTTTAGAGCAACCGTATCAAAATCCGAAATTT
>JAJOOR010044753.1:0-10647 GCA_036250505.1 Solanum acaule
ACCACAACCACTAGGTGAAATCACCATTAACATACATCTAACCTATCAACAAGCAAGACCCAACAAGAATATCAACCCATATTTGCTAAATCACACCCTAAGAATGGGGTTTTTTAGCCACACATCAAGAAATAAGAAATTATACCTAACATGATAATGAAATCAACTGGGTATAAGAAATTAAACCTTGAATTAAGCAAAGGAAAGTGAATAGAGAAGACCCACTTCCAACTTGGGGAAGAAGAACTCCTTTCTTCAAGTCTCCACAAAACCCTCTCCAAGCTGGAGAGAAAAATACAGAAAAATACTATAGACTAATAATAATTTTTACTCTAAAAATGTTCCACCCATAAGACTACAATTCTAACTAGTATTTATAGTTTTCACAAATTGTGCTGCGGAGGATTGTTCAGCGACATTAGTCGAGATCGCCGATGAACTCGGCGATCCGCCTTTTGGTCAGCTCATCGCCTTCAGTGTCTTGCCTTTAGCATCCTCGCATTTTGGATCATTGGGCGGTATAGTGCTTCTTCGCGGAACTAATCGGCGACTCACCGACTGTTCCTTTCCTTGCCTTTTGATCCACTTCCTTCAAGGCTTCGCGTACTGGAACGAAGGGCGGTTCATGTCATTTCGTTAACTCGCCAAGTCGAACTCGGCGTTCCGCAGGATTCCATTTATTGTTATTTTCAGCCCTATTTGCTCCATTTCTCGCCTAAGTGTCCATGCTTCCACTAAAACTTTAAATACCTGAAACTTCAGCATTTTAATCAGGTATTGAGATAAAACAAGCATTCAATGGCACTATTTTTATTAAAATAAAGCCTTAAATGAGTCCAATTTATGGACTCATCATACATGCATAATAAATTGAGGAGGAAAAACTCAAGGAAAAGTCTAGAGAGGTAAATGGGGCTAAAAACGGTGATGGTAACTTTTCACATGCAAGGTCCGATGGGCAAGGTCGTCCGGAATTCCGACAATGATTTTTCGGTCAAGGTTCCTCCAATGCTCCTCCTAGTGGTTCGGGATCCAATGCTCCTAAGCAAAACCGATTCTATGATGTCTAAACCTGAGGTGAATAAGAGGATTCTCCAAATGTGGTTACCAATATGTTGAAAGTTTTCCAGCCGGATGTATAAGTTTTCCTTGATCCCAGTGCTACTTTGTCTTTTGTGACGCCATATGTGGCTATGAGGTTTGATGTGCTCCCCGATGTGTTGTTAGAACCTTTTTCTTTCTCTACTTCTATTGGTGATTCTCGGTACTCATACTTCCCACATGTTAACATGCACAACCCAAAACTACACACACCCATCCCTTTAACACATTCAACTTTCACATTCAGTTACCACTACAATCAGTCAAATACAAACAACCTTCACCATTGACAAGCACAAAACAAACCCATAATCCCACACAGAAATAATCACACAGTGTTACTCATGACTTCACACAATAGACACTCAAAATCCATGAAATGAATAATTTTACTTATCAACAATCCCCAATCTTTCACTCTACCATGTGCATACAACCCCATTCTAGCCAATGCCCACATAAGATCAAACAATTCGGCAATTTCTACTCAAGACTTCGAAATACCCATTAAAAAGTAGCATACACAAATTCCCCCCACTACAAATCACACCCACAACCCCCACAACACAGAAACATTAAACACCGTTGCTAAGCTTCAAGAACACCCCACTATTTCAAGAGAATATACAAAAATACATACCTTCAATCTTGTAGTTGAGTAGAATCGGCAAAAGAAAAAGGTGGAATTGCCTTCGCGTCACAAATTGATGCTTGAAAAATCACAAGGGGACAAGGGGAGGAAGAAAATCACTATTTGGGGATAAAAGTGGCGATTTTGGGGACTGAAATTTAGGGTTAAAAGGGACTTGGGTCGGCTATTTTAAAAGAAAATGGGTAAGACCCGTCTTTTTTAATAAAGATCAAATGTGCTTACCTGGTAGCACGACGTGGCTTCATTAAGGAGTGTTCTACCTCACGAAACGAATTTAATTACCTGAGAAACAAAATTTTGGGCACTCCTCCGCGACGCGCCTCCATTACAGAGATCCTTTATTTTTGACAAAAAAAATTTTATTCTCGTCGAATCCAAAATTGCTAGCCTACTTCGTGACACGAGTACGTTACACAGTGTTCTGCCTCCCCCTGGAAAAATAATTCTTGGCGAGGCAAAATTGCTATCTTTCTCTACGACGCATTATGGGTCCCCATTCCTATTCCCTGCACATTTTCAGCACAATAATAAGTAGTGTAAGGCCGATGGGTAGCCTCACATCCCGCGCCTTTGTTTTGGTCGTGGAACTACTCATTTTTGTTTTCTATTTTCCTGATATATCATATATTTTTTATACTAAATCTTATGAATTGACATAACAAAAAGGAAAAGCATAAATCTTATCTATTACAACGGGTCACGGGTTGCATCCCATATAGCGCCTGATTTAACGATGCGGCATGACCCATCTCATGACTCACTCGTCATTCAAGGTGAGCGATTCTTGCTCATGATCAATGCCATTCCCGAAGTAGTATTTCAGTCTATGCCCATTTACAAGAAAAGTGGAGGTCTTATCCTTATTTCTAAGCTCCATAGTTCCATGTTGGGTCATTATCACCAACCCAAACGGCCCACTCCACTTAGACCGAAGTTTTCCTGTGAACAACTTCAGTCTTGAATTGAATAGTAACACCAATTGGCATGGCTCAAAGGTGCGTGACACAATATGCTGGTCATGACACTTCTTAGTTTTCTCTTTGTATTGCTTGGCATTTTCGTACGCGTGGAGCCTAAACTCCTCTAGCTCATAAAGTTGTGTTATTCTTTTCTTGCCCACTAATTAAGGGTCTAGATTCAACTTCTTTATAGCCCAGTATGCATAATGCTCCAATTCTGCTAAAAGGTGACATAGTTTCCCAAACACCATTTGATAAGGAGAAGTCCTATCGGTGTCTTGTTTGTAGTCTTGTAAGCCCACAAAACATCATCTAACTTGTCAGCCCAATCTTTCCTTTGTGCATTCACAGTCTTCTACAAAATTATCTTCACTTCCCTATTGGACATTTCCACTTGACCGCTAGTTTGAGGTTGATAGGTTGTGGCTACCTTGTGTCGCACTCCATATTTAGCCAAAAAATTTCGCATGCGAACTATTTATGAAATGCTTACCTCTATCAGTTATCATGGCCCTTAGAGTTCCAAACCTAGTAAAGATATGCTTCCTGATGAACTTTACCACAACATTTGCATCATTAGTAGGTAAAGGAACAACCTCAACCCACTTGGACACACACTGCCTAAAGTATGTACTGATTACCATAGGACATTGGGAACGTTCCCATGAAGTCTATCCCCCATACATCAAAGATCTCTACTACTAAGATGTTGGTTAACAACATCTCATGCCTTCTAGAAATAGTGCCCATTCTCTGGCATTGATCACAATCGTTCACAAAAATCGCAGCATCTTTAAATAAAGTAGGCCAAAAGAAACCAGATTCCAATACCTTGTGCGTTGTGCGCTCGACTCTTTGGTTCTCACCATATGGAGAAGAGTGACAACTCTCCAGTACTTGCATCGCCTCCTTTTCTTCTATACACGTTTGCACCACCTGGTCAAGTCCCTCCTTGAATAAGAAAGGCTCACCCCACATATAGAACCGAGCCTCATGTTTCAGCTTTTGCCTATGCTATGTTAAAGCCCCAAGAGGGTTTGTGAGGGTTCCCTTGGGACCTCAAGTTCTGTTCCCACTAATGAGGCTGTTGCTACTATGATAGATGATGTGAGCACTACTGATGGTGCAGACATGATAGATGGGGGCGCTACTGATGGCGCTCCCCACGATATGAGCACTACTAATGGTGCAGAGATGATAGATGGGAGCGGTACTGATGGCGTTCCCCATGTTGATCCAGCGGCCTCGGGTAAATTGGACCCACCTGCTTGTTGAGTTCTTCGGCGCAGTTCCGCCACAGGTTTACTTCACCTTCACCCTACTCTTTATTGCTTATTTTTGTGTCTTTGATGACAATAACACTTTATTTTGTAGGGGGTGGGGTAAACGGATTATGAGTGATAGGGTGAAGTCTGAGTAACCCAACTCATAGTCCTCTCTTAGGGTTTTCTTGCCTGTGTTCTTTTCCTCCAAGAGACTATTTTTTTATTTCTATTGAACTGGCATGTGTTAGGATTGTATGTTTAGGACCATGAGAAAGAATAAAGCATGACGGCATGAGCATGAAAGAAGAAAATGATACCCATCCAAAAAACTGTGATATGTGCTAAAATATGTAGGCTAGAATTAGTTGAATGTGTTAGCTCTGAATGTGACATGATAAGAACCGATGTGACCCCATGACTAAAGCTAAAAACATGAACTGGGTAATATGATAATCGGATAATGAAACAAGGTGCCAAGAGTGTGTGAGGATAGTGGAATGTTCTGACAGTTTTGTGACAATCTAGAACTTACCCCGGTGGTTTTGCTATGATAATCTAGGCAAGAAGTTGGGAAGTGATCATAGGTCATTGTTCAAATTAGTCCACTTAAGCCTAAAATGATCTAACCAAATGGTAGCATTGTTTCCTTTTGATCCAAATATTTGAGTCTGAGATTGACCATTTCTTTTAATTCACCTAACTCTCCTTCCCTTAAAATATTGTCTTGGCCCCAGTCCCTCTTTGGACATATGCACCTTGACTTAGGCCAAAAGCCTAAGTTAAGGGTGGCTCAGTCAAAAGTGACCTTGATCTTGTCCATGGTCCGACATCGGACATTGTGCACCTCAACTAAGGCAAAATGCATAAGTTGAGGGTGGCTATGAAAGAGGAAACCTAATGGAAAAAAAGGGTATGAAAAGAATTTAGTGTTAAAAACAGAAAAAGAAAGAAAGGAGGATGTGACTTTGTGCAAAAAAGGCAAAAAAATGTGATAAGTGAAAGCGTGAAAAGACATAAAGACAAAAAAATTGAATAAAAAAAAATATATATAAAAGTGTCACAAAGTCAAAAGTCGCATCCTTGGTTGAAAAGAGAAAGGGAGAGAAAAAGGGATGAAAAGTTGCCAAAAGTTGGTCAAGGAAGAGGTAAAAAGCCACTGTAATGTCAAGGAGGGCAAAAAGTCACTAAAAAGTACCCAAATGTACCATACCTGACCCTGAGCCTACATTACAAGCTAAGAAAGTGCCTATAGTGATCCTAGCAACTAGTTTGGAGAGTCTAAGCGGTGAAAATAAGGGCAAGCATATGGTATTGAGCACTAACTGTACTTGAAGCTACTTCTGAGTGTGTGCGTTGAGTGAATCCTTGTACTCAAAATAATATGTATTGTATGAAAAAGGATTTCGTTTAAGGTAAGTGCACTACTTACATTGACGGAAAGTTGTTACCTTTGTGATTGTGAAAGAGTGTATGTTGTGTGTCTATTGGTCTATCTTGTCATGTTTTAATCTGCATGAGTTAACTTGTTGTGTCTAAGAGAAACAATTTGCACTAGAAAAGAGAGTTGGGATAGAAAGACATGTTATTGTTTGGGCTTGAATGTATGCTTCTACATAAGTGTCGTTTAGAGTCTTAGTGGTGTCGCTTGAGAACAAACAACAAATTTAAGTTGAGGATGTTGATATACTGTGAGTTTACATTATTTTTAATACATTTTACGTTAGGGTTTTGTGTGTCTAGACACATTTTGTATTGGTATTAATGTGTTTTTATCATGATTGCAGGAAATAAGTTTGGACGTGGAAGTAGAAAGACACAGCTGAAGATTGTTGTAGAAAAGGGCACCTGCGGAGGTGACCTACAGACCGTAGGTCCAGTCACGGTCCGTATGTAGTAGGCGTAGATGGGCAGGCATGGCTTGAAGGAAAAACCAGGGAATTCTTTACCAAGTGTGGAACCACTACAAATGACAGACTGAAGGTCGACCTATGGGCCGTCCTGCAGCTCCATCAAATGATTCAGAAAAGGAGGTTTCAGTACCTGATTTCAAATGTCTAAGTATGAAACTACGGAGGAGGATCCACAGACCGTGAATCAAGTCATGGCCCGTACTGATGATCCGTCAAATTTCACTGAGAGGGGAGATTTTGAGCTATGGAAAATTACCTAAGTCCCAAACTACAGAAGTGAATTACGGACCGTAGGTCAGTGTCGTAGATCGAAACCTCGTCCAGAAACTTTATTTCCTTATTTCATTCCCTTTTTATTTGGGACATGTTTTTCTATATATAGGGCATGTAAACCTCATTTTTGGGGGTTAGACACTATTACTTTGGTTCTAGTTTTTGACTTTGGAGATTAACTTGCAACTTTAGCAATTCTTGATTTCCTAAGTTGGTTTTGAAGATTTTTACCTCAAAATTAAAGTTGAGATTTTGGGTTTCTTCTACTTATTACGTAAGTTCATGATTTCTTCATCTAAATATATGAATTGTGTTCTTGCTACTATGGCTAACTAAATCCACGACTAGGGTTGTGGGAATAATGATCGATTAACAAAGTATGAATAGTAACTAAGTAATTCTTGAATAGTGTTGTTGCATGCATTGATAATTCTTTCGTTTAAAAGTCTTTTTAGTAGTGGCCAACGTTAGAACTCGCCTTCTTGCTACTTGCCGGACCAAGGAGGTAGTTAATATGAAAAGAATTATCAAGATAGATTTAGTGTGATACTATCTAATAGTCTAATGTCAATTGGTGTGAGGGTGAAAACTAAGCCATACATGGATGTTATGTCTAATATGAGGTAAAGGTAAGGATTAGTAAGTTATACACACGTAGCCGGACCAAGGTGCGGGGTGAAATTCTCTAGTTGCCGAACCAAGGAATTAGAGATAAATAACTTATCACCTTTGCATGTAATACACTAGGAAAGGATTACTATTACTAAGATTACCGCGTTATGAGCTTATGGGGAACACGTACATCCTAGTTTCTCTCTCTCATTGATAACAACAAAGTTTAAATCTTGCTCACTTGTTCTCTAAACAATAATCAATTATTTGTTTCACAACCCCCCCCCCCTTTACTTACTTGTCTCAGAAATACGTTGACTAAACGAATATAATCGTAAGTTAAGTTTAAATCTAAACCATATTCCTCGTGGGATCGACCCCAACCTCCAAGTTGGGTTCTTTATTTGATAACGATCGGTTATACTTCTTTAGGGAGGTGTAATTTGAGCGTATCAACCCCCAACTTAAAAAAATTAACCTCCAAACTGCCTCACCCACCGGACCCCGACACCGTAGGTGGGTCTATGGACTGTACTCGTCCTTCGTGGGTGGTGGCCTGCAACTCTTCAAATGGGGCCTTGACCCACGACCCCTCCCAACGGGGCGTGGGTCAACCTACGGGGCGCGAGTCCCATCCAGAGGTGGCCCTTTTTGGGTAGTTTCTAGGGGCTATTTTGGGTTACCCTCAAGGACCCTTGGTTTGTCCTTGGGGGATCGTACCTTGACGCCCTAGCCCTAAAACCTTCATTCTAAGTATGGGAAGTCTAATCTATGACTCTAACCCTCACATCAAACTCTAACACTCTCACTTAAGGCTCTAGTTTAGTCTACGAATTTCCTAAATGTTACAATTCATGTCTATTTTCCAGTATGAATCTATTGTTGAGTTATTAATGAGTTAGTATTGAATATCCTTTTAAGTAAACATTTTTATCTTAAAATGATTTTCAGATAAAGAATATATGAGTTTTGATAAAGAGTCTTAAATTTGATTTGATTATGGAACTAAGGCCTCATTTGTGTTGGAAATCTTATGGAAAATACCTTCATAATGAACACTTGTACGGAATTCACCGAAACTTGTAATTCACCACAAACTCTTATAGAAAATTCTCATAGCTTGAGGCGTGTAGAAAGATACTGTCCTTAAGGATATTTCACCCGGTATAGATGTATCCCCCAAGATTCAACAAGCTCTTCTAGTGTAAAAATAAGAGCCAAAAACAAACAAAGATTCAATAGAAAGAAAACCCAGTATAACAATATATTAAAACAAGAATTGTTATCTTCTCTTCTCTCCCATACCACAAGTATACGACTTAGATTTATATAGGAAAATCGGTAACCTCTCTAATGTATCAATGGTTGAAATAGTAAAAACCCCATAAAGGGACTGAATACTATCAATGAATTGAAGGCAATTCATTTCATCAAAAAGCCATTGACAACAACCATATTATGACAGAAAATAATAGCTAATTAACGGATAATAATAATAATGGCAACAAAATATTATTTATGGAGAGAAAATACATAGGACATAAAATAATATTCTCTTTCAAGTATAATAGGAAATAAAATAATTCCTTTTGAGATAGTAGAATCAATATCCAACAATCCCCTACATATCTCCAAAAGAATTTTAAGGAATAAAATGAAATGAGATATTTTGTTGGGTTGTCACATATGAGTACAATGCATCAAATCTGGTGCTCATAGATTATGAACTAGAAATGAGATGTTTTGTTCGGTTGGAATAAAACATTGATTTTATTCCAATAGGAATACACACTAGGAGTTGTCTTAACCACTTAGTCTCATCACCAATAAACTCCACAAATTAACATTATTTAGTTGCTTTTTCATGTTATGGCACCACACACCAATCATAGTTCATATTCCAAAATTAACACATCAAGAAAAAATATAATTTTCAACAAGAACATGAAGAATATATTCACTTTTAAAAAATCTCAGCAATAAATTATTATATTCTCCCACTATAATAGTGTATTCAATCACATCACTATTGATTACTACAAATATGTATATGCAATATTTATTAGCATACAATCAAAACTCTTAAATTCTATTTTTTTTTCTTTCGTAGGATTATGTAGCACAACCTTAGCAAGAAACCCCTACACTTTCATATATTTCATAATAGAGGGAAACTTTTTCAATGTTCATAAAGTTTTCAATTTTGTATGCCACAATAACATATTAAAATATACCAAAGGACTCAATATTTATTTCTCAACCAAAATCTTAGACTTTTTTCAAGTGAAAAACACATATATAGGCTAAAAATATCTCTTTCACATAGTTAGACTTTAAGTTGCATTACCAATGTTCAATCAAGAGTAAATAATATGAGCAATTAAGAATTTACAAAAACAATCATTTCATTAGTTGGTCATTCAAGAGGACAATGTACTATTTCTCTCTCTCTCTCTACATATATATGTATATATATATCTTCTATATCTATATCTATATTCTATATTACCTTAAAAGTATGAACTCCTAACTTGAATGTTAAATTACTATAATATCCCTAACATAAGTTGTGACTTTTTTGATGAGTTGCGACTTTTCCGATAAGTTGTGACTCTTTTCAAAGGGTTGTGATTATTCAATGAGTTGTGACTTTTCCAAAGAGTTTTGACTTTTTCAATATGTTATGACTTTTCCAAAGAGTTGTGACTTCTTGAAAAGGTCATGACTTTTCATATAAGACACAAAAAACACTTGTTCATACTACCATTTGTTGACTATAAATAGATGGGTTTCCTCTCATTTTTCAACCACAATATTTTGAATCTTCTACTCTTCTTCTTCTTGCATTTTAAAATTTTTGTGTGATTTATTATGGTTGAGTGAGTTCAAAGTTTAGTGGAATATGAGGTACCATTATTCTGAAGAAGTAAATCATTCTATCGTAATAGGGTATACTTCATAACCTCGGGTCCTTGAAGAAACTATTTTTGATGATATAATAATTATTTTGTTGCTTAATATATAATTTAGTATGTAATGCTCCAATATATGAAGTTAACATGATGTAGTCTAAATTAATTTGTTTTTGTTCACAATATCTCTTATGATGTAGATATATGCTACTGAATATCTTTTTCTAAAATTTTGAGAATTGTCATGATTTGTTTTTTTGATGCTCTAAACAAAATACTTACTCTATTTATCAATGTTACTTATGTGATTTTGATTGCCAGGAAGTTTGCTTCAAAATAGTTATTACTATATGAAAATTGCCTTTTTATTTTGCTTATTTACAATTTCTGAATATCTAAGCAGTTTACACGAGGAAAAAGTTCATATGACTTGTAATAATGCCAGTTGAAGTTTGTTTCAGTTAAATTTTTATTATTTATGTAATATCTAATTTTTATGAGATAAATAGTTTCATTAATGTAAATATGTATTTACATTTGGGTAGGTATTGATAATTAAATTAAAGTATTATATATGTCACTAATATTATCAAGTTAACAACATCTTCTAACTTCAAAATATATTAGTTTAAAGTCATCCAAGTTCTTTTTTAAAAAATAAACTCAAACAAATGTGAAAATATGTGAATCATTTAAAATATATCATTTGTAAAACAAAATTTATATTTAGTAATATGGAATAAACAGTTACATCTTGTCCCTATGATGTGAGGCTAAAAATACATATTTTTAATCATTATTTCATCACATTTAGTATTTATATTTGTCCTTTATGAGCATAAATTTTATGGATTGTGCTAAATTATGTATTTTATTTGTAGGATTAAATTGATGGAAAATTGGAGATGTTTGGAGCTAAAACGAATTAAAGATGGAAAGTTGAAGAAGGAAATCAAGCAGACA
>JAJOOR010044754.1:0-10112 GCA_036250505.1 Solanum acaule
TATTATGCTATTTTTTTAACATAGTGTAAAAGTCGGATTTATTTTAATTTATTATTTATACTATATTAATCTCCGTCTTATAGTGCTCGTGTTTCAAGTGTCCAATCCAAAATATGTGAAAGAATATTGAATTTCACGTTAAGTTAAGTTAGACTCGAATTCATTTATTTAATATTTTATCTATTATATATCCTCTTTTTTTCATTCAGAAATGTTTATTGCAGTAATATTTTTAAAAAAAAAATAATTGATTAACTGCCTATGTAGCCTTACAAATCCATCGGTAATCATATCTACCATTTTCCTTCATTATTGGATTGGAGCTATACAGATGAATAACATAAAGATTTTAGTATAATTCGTATTATTCTATTCTAACAAATTAATTATTATTTTTATTAAGCTATCAATTAATAATTATCTCCAGTTGACGCAAAAAAAAAGTTATTGATAATTCAATGGCTACAAAGAGCATTGGGAATATCTAAGTTTCCTATTTCCTCGGTCTCAATTTATATTTCACCATTGAAATTTCAAGAGTCCTTTTCTTAAAATTAACCTAGATTTCACATCCAAAAAGACAAAATGACATTTACAAGAGGTGGATTTATGTCCAAACCTCCCTAAGATACGAAGAGGATGAATTGTCACGAGCCTATTTTCTGAGGTCTCGTGGGACAGCGAAGGAGGGCTTGCACAGCTCCTCGTAAGCTCAGTCCTAACACAAACAAGCACACAAAACGTGCAGCAGCAATCTGTCTAAAATAGTCCACACAAACAGCCAACAAGAAAGAAAATAAGGAAGCAAGCTTTGGGAGGCAAGTGCCAATTTTTCTTGATGTTTTCTCTAAATGTTCTCTTACAAGTGAACCCTTACAATATACTCTAAGAGCTGTAAAAACAAAGCTAAAAACATTGGGGACAAGTTCCCAAAACAAAAAGGACTACAAAAGTGTCTTTACAAGTCAAAGATTAGGTGGGACAAGGTGGAGTGTCCCTTAACTCAAGTCATCCTTGTCCCCTCTGTTGGGGCCCATTTTTGGTTGAAAGTCAAGGCTCCTACATGCTCTTCAAGAGTCTCCAAGTTACCTCCGAAAGTTGAAAAATAATCGACACGTCGTTTGAGACCCGTTGAAGCACAACACGAATCTGTCTCGCCTCGAAACCGCCAAAATTTAATGTAGCTCCTTGCGGGGTGGTACACGCTCCCCCACCTGATTTGGCGACGACCCCGACGCCACACACCTGCAAATAAGAATGGACTTTGTTGCAGAACTGCCACAAGTCCTCATACTTCTCCCACGCTGCCTCCTCTGGTGCCGTTCCTTTCCAATGGACAAGGAACTGCGAGCTCGAATTGTAACAGCCCCTGCCGCGACCCAGTTGATGATCAATAATTACCTCGATCTATTTGTCCACGGCTGGTGGAGTAATGAATATCTGAGCTCTATCGGTCTGCCCCTGATCCTTGTCTTCCACGTCTTCAAAATACGGTTTTAATTGACTAGTATGAAAGACTGGGTGTATCTTCAAGTGATGGGGCATATCAACCCGAAATGAGATTCTGCCCGCTTTAGCAATAATCTCGAAAGGACCCTCGTAGCGACGAATCAGACTTTGACTCACACTTCGCAGCGACTTAAATTGTCTAGGGTTGAGTTTTATCATGACTCGATCCCCAATTCGATAGTCGATTGGATGTCGCTTTCAATCAGCAAACTTCTTCATTTTTTGGGCTGCCTTATCAAGATACGATCGTGCAAGATCAACTTGTTCCTCCCAGGCTTTCGCCATGTGATAGGCATCCGGACTCTTCAAACCGGCATTAACAGGCAAGGAATGAGGCGTATTGGGCTGCTGCCCGGTAGCCAACTCAAATAGACTCATCCCCATCGCCTCACTCCGCTGCAAATTATAGGAGAACTGGGCAGTGTCTAGCATCTTTACCCAATCCTTTTGATTGGCACTAACATAGTGCTGCAAATAGCACTCCAAGAGTGCGTTGATCCGCTTCGTCTGTCCATCCGTTTGGGGATGAAAGTTGGTCGAGAAGTGCAACTCCGACCCAAGAAAACTGAATAACTCTCTCCAAAACGTACCGATGAATCAAGGATCTCGATCACTAATAATGTGTTTGGGTATACCCCAATGCTTTAAGACATCTCGCAAAAATATACAGGCTGTCTCTTTGGCTTTGCAGCTGGCCGTCGTGGCAATGAAGGTCGCATATTTTGAGAAGCGATCAACAACAACCATAATAGTCCCGAACCCCTCCGAATTCGACAAGCAAGTGATGAAATCAATGGTGACGCTGTCCCATGGTTTTTCAGCAATAGGCAATGGCTCAAGCAGTCCCCCCAGCACCTTCGTTTCAACTTTATCTTGTTGACAAACGAGGCAATTACCACATAGACCTCAATGTCGTCCCACATTCGAGGCCAATAATAAAAGGATTCCAGCAACGTTAACGTTCTTTTCTGCCCCGGGTAACCAACCCACATTGTATCGTGACCCTCCTTGATCAAAGTACGCCGAAGACTAGCCCACTTCGGCATGTACACACGTCTGCCTATAGTGTACAGTAAGTCATTCTCTTCCCAAAACTTCTTCGTCTTGTCTTATTGGGCCAAAACAAAAAGTTGTTTTGCCACGAGATCATACTGCATACCTTCCTTAATATCATCAATAACACTTCTGCAAGTTGAATTAAAAATCGCAGCAAGGGCAGCCTTGCGACTAAGCGCATCGGCTACAATATTAGCCTTCCCCGACTTGTACTCAAACGTGAAATCAAATTCAGCCAAGAAGTCTTGCCAACGGGCTTGCTTAGCAATCAACTTCTTTCGAAACTAAAAATAAGTTGTCGCGACGTTGTCCGTCTTAACAACAAAGTAAGTACCCAACACATAATGACGCCAAGTCCTTAGACAATGGACTACGGCCGTCATCTCCCTCTCATGGGCAGAATAGCGTCTCTCCGCGTCATTCAATTTTCTGCTTTCAAACGCTATCGGATGGCCCTCTTGCATAAGGACGCCACCAATAGCAAAATCAGACGCGTCGGTATAAATTTTGAAAGCTTTGGCGAAATCTGGCAGCGCCAAAACCGGCTCCTCGATAATGGCTTCCTTGAGTTTTTTGAAGGCATCTTGACACAAATCAATCCACTTCCACTCACGACTCTTTTTCAGCAAGTCGGTGAGTGGAGCAGCAATAGCAGAATAGCCAAAAATAAAGCGTCGATAGTAATTTACGAGGCCAAAGAAGGACCGCAATTCTGGTACCTTCGTTGGAGCCTCCCAATCCCGAATCGCCTCCAGCTTATCGTTGTCCATCCTTATCTCACCATGGCTAATAGTGTGCCCAAGGAACTGGACAGTGGGCTGTGCAAAGCTGCATTTTTCCCGCTTCACACACAAATCATTATCACGTAAAACTTTGAACACTTTGCACAAGTGTTCAACATGCTCCTCTATGCTGTTGCTATAAACGACAATGTCGTCCAAATAAATGACCACAAACTGATCAAAAAAGGGATGGAACAACTTGTTCATCAACATGCAAAACGTGGCTGGAGCATTGGTCAAGCCGAAAGGCATGACCAGCCACTCAAAAGTACCATAACCAGTAACGCAAGTCGTCTTTGGCTCATCACCTTCGGCAATTCGGACTTGGTAATAACCCTTCCTCAAGTCCATTTTTGTGAACACCTTGGCCTGCCCTAAACGATCAAATAAATCAACGATCAAAGGAATGGAATATTTGTTCTTCACCGTGACCTTGTTGAGGGCCTGATAATCAATACATAATCGCAACGTCCCTTCCTTCTTCTTTTGGAACAAAACAGGCGCACCAAAAGGCGCCTTAGAAGGCCTAATATGTCCCGCGTCCAGCAGCTCCTTAAGTTATTTTCTAAGTTCCTCCAACTCCGGGGGCACCATACGATAAGGCGTCATGGCAGGTGGCTTTGCCTCGGGAACCAACTTAATTTGGTGATCAACTTCCCTTCGTTACAAAGTTGTGTGTTGCACCGGTATCTACCATAATTCTAACGTCTTTGCCATTCAACTTGGCATTGACAAACAATGATTCGCGTGGCCTTATACTAACCGGCTGGGCAACCAACGCAATAAGTGTCATGTGATTAAACAACGCCATATGATTAAACATACCAACAGCAACATTCTTACCCTTCTCTGCCCCGCTAGCCTGTCCGCCTTACTCACCGAATGGACCTCCAGTTTGCGATGCAGCCTGTTCTTGCTGTTTTTGAGCAGCAACTATCACATTTAATTTACTCAAGGACGGACAATAACGGGCAGTATAAGTAGTCTCACCACAAATATAACAGCCCTCACGATGTGGAACGCCTTTCTTACGATCCTCATAGGTTTTGCGGAAATTAGAAGGCTGATTTCAATTGTTACCTCTCGTATCGTTGCCTCGGTTGGGAACTGGCTTGTTTTTGTTCCTGTTGTTATCCACTTTGGGAGGAACATTTTTGCTCTGATACCACTTGTCACAGGCCTATTTTCTGAGGTCTCGTGATACAGCGAAGGAGGGCTTGCACAACTCCTCGTAAGCTCAGTGCTAACACAAATAAGCACACAAAACGTGCAGCAACAATCTGTCTAAAACAGTCCACACAAACAGCCAACAAGAAAGCAAATAAGGAAGCAAGCTTTGGGAGGCAAGTGCCAATTTTTCTTGATGTTTTCTCTAAGTGTTCTCTTACAAGTGAACCCTTACAATATACTCTAAAAGCTATAAAAACAAAGCTAAAAATGTTGGGGACAAGTACCCAAAAGAAAAGGACTACAAGAATGTCTTTACAAGTCAAAGATTAGGTGGTACAAGGTGGAGTGTCCCTTAACTCAAGTCAGCCTTGTCCCCTCCGTTGGGGCCCATTTTTGGCTGAGAGTCAAGGCTCCTACATGCTCTTCAAGGGTCTCCAAGTTACCTCCGAAAGTTGAAAAATAATCGACATGCCGTTTGAGACCAGCTGAAGCGCAACACGAATCTACCTCACCCTCGGAACCGCCAAAATTTAATGTAGCTCCTTGTGGGGCGGTAGATTAATACTTCATCCTTGAATTAGTTTGAACATGAATGTATTGGCCTTTGATATGTCTAATCTTGAGACATAAGAGTCCAATTCGATCATTCTTCATAAGATCTCTAACTTCAGAGGGTAAGAAATGGAGCCAAAAAGGTAAAAAAAATTGCCAAAAATTTCAAAATAGCACATCAACTTTTTTTGAAACAAAAGGGCAAAACTGCTCTTGACGAAGAGATTTTCCTCTGACACAATATTGACGCCGTTACTCCGTTAAAAATAAAAATTGCTGCCCTAGCAGCGATTTTGTCCAAAAAAAATTTCTTTTTTTTTCACTAAAATCGCTGGCACAATAGCGATTATTTAAGTCCAATTTTTTTTTTCTCCAATTAAAGTCGCTGCTATGGTAGCATTTTAATCAAAAATAAAAATTCATGAAAATCGCTACTTTGGCAGCTTTTTTAGTAAATTTTTTTTTTTAAATCGCTACCTTGAGATTTCCCATATTTTTCACCCCAATTAGTTGGAATTTCAAGAGTCAATCATGTTTTATTATTAAAATTTATTTTTATCTTTTAAATTATTAATTATTGTGATTTATGTTACTTTTTCATAGTTTTCAAATATACATATTTTATTTTAAAAAAAAATAAAAATTCTATGTTATTTGTTGGATCCCGTATCGATGGGTTTAAGGGTATTTGGTCTTCCCTTGGACAGCACCCCCCCCCCCCCCTCTCCCTCGTGAGCTAATTTTATTGGGTTGAGTTAGACTCAGACCCATCTCGAATAATTGTTTACTTGATGTTGAGCTCTCATTTTATATTTGGATTTCTTAAGTAACTGTACATGCAACAACAAAAAATGTCAACAAAATGGTCATATGTATATGCAATGTATCGATATTGTATAAATAGTGTATAATTATATAAAAATAATATATAACTATGCATCAGATATGTATAAACATTCATATACGTTGTTTATAAAATATATATACATTAAAACGGTTCAACTACCTCAACGAGTTGATTTATTTCCAATAAAAGCACGTAAATATTATGTGTTATAGTTATGCAAAAATCTAAGATATATATTTAACCTTAATATATATTTTGAAATTTGTCACATATATGCCAATGTAAAACCTGTCCTCTCTAATCAGAAAATTGGAATACAATATATAATCATATGGTTAAAGTTTCGAATAGTTATAATAATTTAGTTAGTTAGACCTAAGGTCCTAAAGTACTTCTACTTTGGATATTATTAGTATCTGTAGTTGACAAAATTTTTTATTGATAATTCAAATGGCTACAAAGAGCACTGGGAAAAGCTAAGATGCTAAAAGTGTTTAGTTTAAATAATTAAGGTGATTAGCCCTTTGCTTTTAGAGGGGAAATAAGTGCTTTAAAATACTTGAATATGTTATTTTTCAGAAGCTGAAAAAATATTTCTTTGCCAATTGCCCGAATTATTTTTGGAATATTTATCAAGCACGAATTACTGCAGAATATTGATAGATGTATTTTTGTAAAATTGATCAGTCAAATACAAACAGCTGTTCAATAATGAATAGATCTAACTCTCTTTTTATTCTATTTGATTCTACCTCGCCAAACTTATACTAGCAAGTACAAAAAAAAGTAAATCCTACCGATTGAGGAGACTGTATATTGATGTTATATAATTAATTAGGTATAATAATGAAGAGATTTTGCCTATTTTTTGTTTTATTTGATCACTCGTTTTCTATAAAAAGGTGAAGGAGGATACACACTCCTCACCCCAAAATTAAAAGAAAACAAGGTACTAATTACTTATTCATAATGGCTGTTCGCAAAGATGTTACTTTTCTCTTTAAATTCTTTGTGTATACATACACTAGTAGTGTTATATATGTTTTTTCCTTAATTAATATATATACCTTATATTTGTTGTAGGATTAATGTTTCTCCTCATAAGTGCGGTGATAGACCACGATCACGATCATGATCATGACCATGATCACGATCACGACCATGACCATCATGATGATCAGTATCCCAAGCCTTGTACTAGAGAATGCGGTGATTTTAGCTATGGAATATGTCCACGTTCAGAAGGAAGTCCAAGAAACCCCATATGTACCACATGTTGTGCAGGCTACAAGGGTTGCCACTATTACAGTGCTGACGGAAAGTTCATTTGTGAAGGAGAGTCTGACCCAAGAAAGCCAAACGAACATTGTCCCAGGGAATGTGATCATAAAATTGCTTATTCAAAATGTCTCAGTTCAGAAGGACCGACTATAGTTAAACCCACTGGATGCACCAGTTGTTGCACAGGTTACAAGGGTTGCTACTATTACAATAAAAAGGGCAAGTTTGTGTGTGAAGAAAAGAGTGATGAACCCAGGGGTTGTACTCAAAAATGTGACCCTAAAGTTTCTTACATGACTTGCCCATCTACTGGATCGACATACCATACTAGAGTTTGTGTTAATTGTTGTACCGCTAAAGCGGAATGCAAACTCTATAATCATGATGGATCTTTAATTTGTATTGGAGATCCTAAAAATCATTAACATATAGTATGAAATAATATGAATGTATGAAATAAAAGCATGACGATATATTCATTATTGTGATGCTAATCTCTGTAATGTGGGCATTGGAACTTTTTCCCCCGCTTGCACAGTAATAAATTAATAAAACACTAGTTTCTTTTACTTCTAAAATCTATTACTCCATCCGTTTTTATTTATATGTCGTCCTTATTAAAAATAAATATTTTTAATACTAGTCATTTCATAAAAACAAATGTATGAATGATATTGTTCTTCCTATATTGTATTGAGAGTTATTAGCCTTGAAATTATGCACTTGACCAACATAGAAAAATTAAATAATTAATTCATGTTTACTGGTCAAATTAATTAATCAAAATAAATTTATTTGTGTTTATTGATTGAAAACGTGACTTTAAGAGAACACCAAATAAGGGTATAATGATAAACTTACATATAATTTCTTAAGGGACGCAAAATCTATAATGATAACAACTAAATAGGAACGGAGGAAGTATTAGCTAACTAGTTACTTGATTGTTTGTACTTTAAAGGTCAAAACAATCAACTCATTGAAGTACTTGATCATTTCATTAAAAGTTTAAGTTTTAGAGTTAACAGAGTTTTATTAATTAATTATATTAATAAGTTCTTTAAAATAAAAAGAAAAAAATCTAGTGAAAGTGGAAAAATTGGCATTCCATAATTGATTGCCTCCTCCTCACCCTTAAACATGCCTCATCCCCACCCCCTATCCCTCTACCTCCGCCTCTTATAATATTTTCATATATTATATAGAGATAATATCTCATATGGTCACTCAATTATGCAATTTTTTCTCAGAAAGTTCCTCAACTTTCACTTAACTTTGAATTTTAACTCAAGAATTACTCAACTTATTTAATTGATTTTTAAATTAAAATTTGTTGATATAACTTTTTTATTTAAAAACCAAAATTTTAAAAAATAAAAAAATATTCATTTAGACTATTTAATGACCCACCCATTTGACCCAACCCGAACATATAATATTAACCCATTTTATTTTGCTCTTAATTCTCCTAAATTATTCCCTCTCTTTCTCTTCTTCTTCTCCTCTGCGTTTCCCCCTCTGTTCTTCGTTGCTGCTTATTCTTCCTCTATATTATGTAGGCATCAGTTTCCTATTACTATATGTTTTGTATATTAAATTGGGGCGGGTCATTAATAGTAGATATTTAGTGGGTTGGGTCAAATGCGGGTCATTAATAGTAGATTTTTAGCGGGTTGGGTCAAATGCGGGTCATTAATAGTAGATATTCAGCGGGTCGGGCAAATGGGATGGGTCATTAAATGATTTAAATAGATACTTTTTTATTTTTTAAATATGTTGTTTTAAAATTAAAAATGTATATCAACAAATTTTAATTAAAAAATTAAGTAAATAGGTTGAGTGACTTTGTAAGTAAAACCCTCATAGTTGAGTGACTTTTGGGTTAAAATTCAAAATTGAGTGACTTTTTGAGAAAAAAATGTATAATTGAGTGACTTTTGAGTTAAAATTGAAAGTTGAGTAACTTTCTGAGAGAAAAGTACATAGTTGAGTGACCATCTGAGATATTAACTCTATTATATACAAGTACCTTTGAAATAGTATTTTCTTATTTATATATAAATATTTTTAAATAATATTTTACGTACATACCAAACACTAATTTTGAAAGTTTACACAAGACATTTTTAAGAAAGTCGTTGTTCTTCTCTTACGTCAATGATTTCTAAAGTTAAAACATGAGAGAAGTATCAAAAATACCCTTAAACTTGGCGCAAATTATTAGTTTCATTCTCGAACTATTGACAGCTTTAAAAACACCCCTCCACTTGACTAAATAAACTAAGTTATACCCCCTGATACACTCCTGATATGCAACATGACATAGCAAGTGGTGTCAAACTCTTGTAGGTGCATGGAGTTCTTAATAAAAATTGAGAGAAGTGTTGAAAACACCCCTAAATTTGATGAGAATTTAAAGGTGTATTTCACTAATATTGCAAGATCGGGGGTGTGTACGTCTCAAGTGTAATTGATCTCCTTAGGTGATTTTGAGCAATTTTTTCTTATAAGCTAATGTATTTAGTTGAAATATATAAACTTAATTCTTTAATATAACTTCAAAATTCGATTCATTCTAGTTCATTATTTACTCGATATTGTCCTTGTCTTATATTACTCATATTCCAAACATACAATTAGGGGTGTTCACGGTTTGGATAAAAACCGATCCAAACCGAAAAACCAAACCAAACCGATAAAATAAAACCGATTTTATTTGGGTTTGGTTTGGTTTGGTTTTAGATTTTTGAAAACCAATAGTATTTGGTTTGGTTATGGTTTTATTTGAAAAAAACCGAAGAAATAACCGAACCGAATCGATGAAATATATACATATATTTTATTAATATACATACTTAATATATTGTTTTTATAAACAATTTTAAAGATCTTATACATATTTTCATTAAAATTTC
>JAJOOR010044757.1:0-10759 GCA_036250505.1 Solanum acaule
CTTTGTTACTTTTAATTTAGTTATTGTCAATTTTTTCAAGTTTCAAAATAAATAAAACTTGTAAATTATATCAAAAATCTTCATGTTCAAAACATTTATTTTATGAACCCTAAGTCTATAAAACATTTCAAGTTTTTTTTCTTCAAATGTTTGTCTTTATTTTTCACTTACTTAGTTACTTTGTAGTTTACTTCATTTCCTAAAGTATATTCTTTTATTTATTTATTTTAAGTTACAATTTTAATAAACATCTAATAAATATTACATTGTTCTAGTTTTATACAGTTTACAAAAAGGACTAAACTAGTTCGGCTAGACCCAATTTAATAAAAAGCGACCTAATATAAGTTAATTGTGGACCCACCCCCACCCCCACCCCCATAATTTAACTTCTTGTAAGTCGACTTTCGGAGCTCGTGACTGGAATGATATCATGATTAACTTGTCTAATTTTTTTACTAATTAGGACTAGCCTCACCTGGCATGTTGACACCTATATTCTTCATAGTAAATATGCTTTAATATAATTTGACACTTGAAAGCACTTCTTGAAAAAATTGGATAAAAGATCATCTACTTGTCAAATAATAATAATAACAATACTTTTCAAGCAGATTAACCAAGTAAAAATTACTCTTTTTCAAAAATATTTGTCTAGAAAGCTATTCTTTTGGACAACCTAGCCAAATTGATTTTTGTTATATTTAAAGTAGGGGAAAAGGTAAAAATACTTTAAACTATGCAAAATTGAACACAAATGTCTTTCTGTAATGACTCGCTAGGAAATTTTACTCTATATCTATGTATTTTTATCATTTAGAGATTTCCAATTACCATCCCAAGTCATTTAAGACTTGTTGAGGCTGACAGTTCAGTCACCTAGTCATTCGTTTGGTTTTTATGCAAGTTTTTGTGTTTTGAAGTTTTTAAAGCGAATGGTTGACTTTGGCCAAAACATCAGGTAAACGACCTCAAAATGTTTTTAATGGTTTTGTTAGCTCCGAAACATCGAGTTTGTTTTAGAGAGACCTTTAGTTTGGGTCTTGAGACTTCTGGACTCGTTTCGAGCAACCTTGCATTTTTTGGATAAAATAGAGCTTTGGGTATAGGACCCACCTTTTGTCGAGATGATCTCCAATTGAACTTTCAACATCTCTGTTGAGTTCAGAATGTCAAATTTTGGTGGGATAGTATATTTCATTTGTGAGTGCGAGATTCTAAATGAATACCGAGCCCCTGTCAGTGCATATTTCTAACTTCAAATTTGTGCAGGTGCACCCACTGTGTTCTTCATGTCCGTAAGCTTTGAGCGCATTCACGAAGACCAATATCATTGGTCTTCGTGATCGCAAGCTTGTCACTGCGTTTGCGAAGACCATTTATCTTAGTCTTCATAGTTGTGGGTGTTGACCTACATGATTGCGATTAAGAACCTATGGACTCAGTCACAGCTAACCACCGTGACTGTGACCACTAGGTCTCGGATCACAATAAGTAGTGTGACTCGTAGTATATTAGTTCAGTCCCATTTTTAGTAACTCATTTCTTAATATTTACCTCCAAAGAGCATCCTTGATAGCCCGATTTGGAGTGTGAATTGCTGCAAATTGTTAAGACTAGCATTGGAACATTGTTAGGCTCATTATTGGTGCATTTAACTCGTAAGTTTCCTTTGGGTTTTTTTAAACTCTTTGATTATGATTTTGCAGTTTTGGTGCATGATTTGTCACGAATTGTGCCTGTTTTAGGGGGACACACTCCTTGAGTTGAATGAGACCTATTGACAAAGTCAATTTTGGGACTCCTTGTGTGAGTTCCACATGCCATTTTGACTCATTTTTAGCCATGTTTTCAATTGTTATGAATTGAGTGTAAAAACGATTGTATTGATGCCACAGTTATTATTTTGATAGCGTGGCAGCGATCGAAGGAAGATTGAAAGGTTAAAGACATTTCACGCCCCGAGCCTACACCCTAGACGTGGCCAGCACTCGAGAATCATTTATGATCCCCAAGTGAATCCATGGCCTGGTTGACTACTTAGCGGAACACTCACTCAAGCAATAATAGGCTTAAAACAGAATTTTTGATAATTTAAACTCAAAGTAAATACACTCAAATTTTTTGTAAAATGCTCAATAACATAAGTATAATAGTTTGAAAAAACATCTCCAGGAAAAGTTAATAATGTAAGACTCATCAACTCTATCTATCTATGAAGCCTCTATTACTCAATATGAATGTCGTGACAAGACCCACAACATCTCAAGACAACTGACTAGAAAATAAATGTGAAGTCCCCCGAAATGTAAGGAGGCTTACCCAAGCTATCTGAAGTGCAAAGTGATCTCAACGAAGCGCATGTTGATGATCCTAATCACATGTATCTGCATAATAAAAAGATGGAGGTCGAATAACACCAGTATAATAAATGTACGAGTATGTAATATAGCCGAAGTGAAATGACTGAATGAAAAGACTGTAATAGATAAAATATACTCAACTGAATGTAAAGAAATAAAGGAGTTAAATCATTTAAAGCTTTACAAAATACTTACTCATCTCTGAACTCAACATAATAAGTGATAAATTAAAATACATTTTAACTCTATTTGAGAGATTATCTGACCGACAACCATTACTATGAGCTACGTGATGATACAACGTCTTACCCATGCTGGTAGAATTGTCTTATAGCTTGTCGGGATATAGGACACCTCAACTAAGTGGATCCACTAAGCAATAAGAATTCATCGAAAAAGTATGATCCTTTACCCATGTTGGCATACATGGTTTATGAGGATTTTGAGTTGTCTGAACTCATCCCCATATCGGTGCTCAATACTACTCCCAATAATATATACTCATGCTAAAATGTATAAAACATGCTCTTTCTCTAGTTTTAGATAATTGCTCAAACTATTTTCTTAAAAGAGGTAATTGTTCTAAAATATCTTTGAACTCATAAACTCGTTTAGAAATCAAAGTTTCTCTTTTCTCAAAATAATACTCTTTCTTCATGTAAAAATGAAATATTTAGGAAATACTTAGTTCCCTTATACTCTTTCTCAAACTCCTCTTTATTTCCTTAAAACTCAGTTTAAAACACAAATGTTGGATTTAAAAGATTCCCAAAATTTATAACTCAAAATAGGATTCATGTTGAAGTATAGACATGAATGAATCAACTCAAGGATCTCAATAACAAGATAGAAAACTCAATACTCAGAACTCAACAATACTACTCATCTCAAGAATACTCAATTCATAGGGTTCATGCTGAAATATAAACATGAATGAACCAACTCAAGAATCTAAATGCATAACATATAGCAATTCAATAGTTAGAAATATAATTTCAAAAAGGATCAAAAACTCAAGAACTCAAAATCAACTTATCTCAAGAATACTCAAATCTAAGGATAGAACCCCTAGATTACTCTTTTACTGATTTAAAAGTAGATGTAGGGCGTGAGGACGAATTAGTTCAACACTATGATAGCCCTACATACTTGAAAGTATGAAGTTCTTGGTGAAATCGACAAAACTCGAAGAACACTTGAAACCCTAGCTTTTCTCCTCTAGGAACCTTTCTCTAATGACTTGAAGTGTCAATGAACATAGAAGAACTGATTAACACTTTCTAAGCCCTTAATTAGGTGTAAAACACCGTGGTTTAGGCTTAGAATAGAGGTTAAAACGACGTAGTTTAAGTACCAAACACATATGGAAAAGACCAAAACAACCCCAGCTTAAAAAACTAATGAGGTCCCTTAAAGGGAGGTTTCACAGACTATTTAAGGTTCCACAGTCCGTGAAAAGCTTCACCGGCCGTATAGTCGGCCGTGAAACTTCGACCGTGTGACAAGGCTTCACTAAAACGGGCATAACATTTTACTTTAAACTCGAAATGAGGCCAACTTGGCGGCGTTGGAAAGAGGACTCAAAGACCTTTAATGAGATAGTTTACGGGCCACCTATTTCGTTATGTTCTGAGAGATATAGTCATTTTAAGTTGACCAAAAATCTCATATTGAAACTCAATCAGTAAGAAAGCTTTCAACTAAATTTAGTGCTAGGGGATTCTAGTGACCTTAATTCATATCCAAAATCATTCCCACACTAAAGAATTGACCTTAACACCTAAGAAAAATTAAGAATCACTTGGTATGATCCTATTCACAAATGAAGAATGGTTCCAGTCTTGACTTAGAAATTTTCAGAGTGTTACAAGATTCGATTCAGTAGACTTTTGGAGCGGGCGTGACCGACGTCAAAATAGGTTACAACTTACAAATCTTAGACTTTGCTTATGATGGTATTTATGTGATGTTTATCTAGTTTTCGATTTGGTTTAACATCATTCTCATTTAAATAACATTCTTGTCGTAGCCTATTTTGGGGTATTTTCATGAAAATGAGTATGTTTTACCTTGCCTGCAATGCCTATCTTAACATGTTGAATTATATACCTGTTGTACTGTTGATTACAAATTTTTCTTGACCTTAGCCCTAGGCTTAGGCTAGTGATTGTGTTAAAATTGCTAATTGGAGCGGTTTTCCATTGATAATCCTCCAATGTTGCCTCAGAAAGTCTTAGCTCTACATAGACTAATGTAGAAGACGTGGGTCTGATAGTATGAAGCATTAGATCGATGACAACTCTGCTCTTATTAGATTTTCATCCACAATCTCCATATGCTTGTCTCCGATGTGATTTGATTGTGAATTTGAGTCATATTAGACTATTTGAGATTGGACTTGGGTTCAAGATAGGAGTGAGCCTTTTTGTGACTCCAAGGTTGGGTTTTGATCAACAAAATTTCCTTGTGATGGAAATCTAGTAGATATGGAATTTTACAAAGTGACGTAGTTGGGTTCAAGTCTTAACCATTCTTTTAGCCATGGTTCAATCCCTGACATATTGTGTCACGCCCAGAGGCTACCCCCTGGACGCGGACATAGGACCTAGGATCGCGAGTGACCCCAAGCTAACCCTGCTGGCATATCATAAGCATACTAAAGCAAACTGAATCAATAAATACTACGCGGAAGCTAAATCATAAAAATAATCTGAAATGATAGTGAATACCGATATACTAAGTTTGAATATATGAAATCTGAGAGTTTGAAACAATGAAAAGTCAAACTCTAAGACTAAAGCTGAAACTAACTATGTCTGAAATAAAGCCTCTACTAACTAGAAATCCCGAGACATGCCCCAGCTAGATCTAGCAAAACTGAAACTAAAACTAAAAGCAAGAAATATAATCATGTCACTAGTCCTCGAAGAATGAGGACTCACCATTGATGTTGTTGAACTGAAGATAGGGAACCGATCTATGCGTGATCTGACTACTAAGGACCTGAACCTACATCACGAGAAGATGTAGTGCAGAGTATGCGTTAGTACTTGAAAGGTACTGAGCATGCAGATAGAGTAAAGCTGAATAATAACATAACTGAACAAGCAAATAAGCAATAATATAATCTGAACATGGTAAGGATACTGGAAATACTGAACAAGGCTAAACTGAATGCAATGAAAAAGTTTATAACATGCTGAGACTGAATATTGAACTATACTGATAACATGGTCAATGCAATAGAATCTGACTGAACTGTGAGTGAGCTACTAATAACCGACATAAAACCACATGAGCTAAATGTGGAGTCTGATGTATACGCCCCATCGAGAGGACCCAATATACCCTGCCAGAGGTATAAATAAATGCTGGCGTGATCACTAAAATGTAATGCCCAACAGAGGGGACTTATCCTACGAGGCACGTAGTTCTGGGACTTGAGGGTGACTGACCCTAGTCCACTCGGTATTAAGTTTCTCCCAATTAATTAAGTAGTTAACACTTTATGACTTGAAATGATGTAATACTGGATAGCTCAAAATAGTGACATGCAAACTCTGAGAATGCAACAATTATATCTGATAATGTGACATTCGTAAACTGAAGCATGTATAACTGAAATAGCTGACCTAGCAAGTGTAATTCATGAACTAAAAGAACTACATAGCTAGGGTTTTGAATTTATGAAAGAATCTACACCAAAAGATACTAAATTCATGATAATCTGACTTGGATCATTCTAACAACTAAAACCCAACAATTTCTAACATTCAAGAAACCCTAGGTCTAGATAATCTGAAAGGAATCAAGATTTTGACTGAAATCTAGGGACCTAATGGGTGAAAAGAACTCACTAGTGAAATCCCACATACCTAGTGATGAATTCCACAAAGAAATCTTTCGATTTTAGGGCTGGAACTGATGGAACCTTGTTGCGTTGTTGAACTAGGGTTCTTGACCTCTTTCTCCTCTTACGCTCTAATTTTTCTATGTTTTGATGAATGATCTGGCTTAGGTAACTTCTAGTTATGTTTCTAGGCTAAAACTGACCAAAACTACATAGTTTAGGGTTTAAACAACGTAGTTTGGGGGTCCAATGCATAAGGAAAAAATCAAAAGACCCCTGACTTAACTGTTGTCGGGGTCACCGACGGACCGTCGATCGACTGACGGTCCGTGCTGGTCAACCATCAATCGTGACTGGAGGCTGAGTTTTGGGGGTTTGATCTACGGACGCGGACCACAGCCCGTGATCTGACCTACGGTCTGTGGGTACGGCCGTGGGTGGACCCTTAGAATAAATTTGGGGTTGAGTCTAGGGGAGGATTACAATTGCGAACCACGGACCACCAGCACGGGTCATAGGTCACCTTACGGTCCGTGGGTGGCAATCGTGGGTTGCACCAGCAACTTCTGGAAATCTGCATCGAGGTCTGTTTTCGGATACGGGGTGTTACATTATCTCCCCCTTGGGAACATTCGTCCTCGAATGAAGACTAAACTAATTGAAATTGAGGGACTGAACTAAGTTCCAAGAACATGCAAATACGCTGAAAATGCAAGTATAACCTGAAGGAACATGATGCTAAGACTGAAACTGCGCATGAATAACTGAAAAACTGAAGAGGAACTATTACCTCAAGTCGAAATAGAATCGGAAGGAAAGAGGTGAGGATACTTGGCCTTCATGGTTGCTTCTGCTTCCCAAGCAGCTCCCTCTACGGACTAACTCCTCCACAAAACCTTGACTGAAACGACTTCTTTGTTTCTCAACCTTTGGATCTGACGATCAAGGATTTCAACTGGTACCTCTTCGTAAGTGAGACTATCCTTCACAGTCACACTTTCTAAAGGTACTATAGATGTTGGATCACCCACACATTTCTTCAACAACGAAATGTGAAAATCCAGATGCACTGTTGCTAGTTCTGTTGGCAACTCTAACTCATAAGCCACTTTACCAACCCTTTTCAAGATCTTATAAGGACCTACATATCTAGGACTGAGCTATCCTTTCTTGCCAAATCTCATCACCCCTTTCATAGGTGACACTTTCAAGAAAACCCAATCATCAACTTGGAACTCTAATTCCCTTCTCCTTACATTGGCATAGGACTTCTGGCGACTCTGGGTTGTCTTAAGTCTATATCTAATGAGTTGCACTTTCTCCATAGCATCATGAACTGAATCTGGCCCTATCAAGGCTGCTTCACCTACTTCAAACCAACCAACTGGAGATCTACATCTATGCCCATACAATGCCTCATAAGGGGCCATCTAAATGTTGGAATGGTAACTATTATTGTAGGCGAACTCTATAAGAGGAAGGTGATCATCCCAACTACTCTTGAAATCGATCACGCAAGCTCTCAACATGTCCTCTAAGGTCTGAATGGTATGTTTTGCCTGACCATCCGTCTACAAATGAAATGTTGTGCTAAGATTAACCTGAGTACCAAGACCCTTCTGAAATGACTTCCAGAAATGAGAGGTAAACTGAGGACCTCTATCTGAGATGATAGACAAAGGAACCCCATGCAACCTGACTATCTAATTAATGTATAGCTTGGCGTAGTCCTCTGTCGAATCTGTAGTCTTGACAGCCAAAAAGCGTGCAGCCTTAGTAACTCTATCAACTATCACCCAAATGGAGTCATGTTGTGTGCGAGTACGAGGTAATACTGTAATGAAGTCCATGTTGATCACTTCCCACTTCCAAGTAGGAATGTTGATCTTTTGCGTCATACCTCCTAGTTTCTAATGTTCTACCTTGACTTGCTGACAATTGGGGCACTTAGCCACAAAATTCGCTATATCCCTTTTCATACCATTCCACCAATAGACTTCCCGCATATCATGGTACGTCTTAGTGGCTCCTGGTTGAATAGAATATCTGGAGTTATGGGCTTCTGTAAGAATCTTCTGTTTCAACTCACCAACCTTAGGAACATATAATCAACCCTGATAGCGAACTACACCATCTCCCCCTTGGGAGAAAACCTCAACTCTATGTTGATGGATTGCACCCTTTAGTTGAAGCAATATCGGATCACTGTCTTGCTTTTCCTTAACTTCCACTACCAAAGAAGATTTTGACCCATTCCAAACTGTTACACCACCATCTGATATGCTCATAAGACGAACGCCTAAATGAGCAAGTCTGTGAACATCCTTTGCTAGATCATTTCTTTCTTCCTCTACATGTGCCAGACTACCCATCGATAGTCTACTAAGAGCATCTGCTACTACATTGGCCTTACCAGGATAGTAATGCACACACATATCATAGTCTTTGAGGAACTCAAGCCATCTCCTCTGGCGAAGATTCAACTATTTCTGGGTGAACACATATTGAAGGCTTTTATGGTATATGAACACATCTACGTGAACACCATTCAAGTAATGCCTTCAAATCTTAAGTGCAAACACCATTGCTGCAAACTCGAGGTCATGAGTTGGATAGTTCTTCTCATGCACTTTAAGCTGTCTAGAAGCATAAGTTATAACCTTACCTCACTGCATCAATACACAACCTAGGTCGACTCTGGACGCATCACAATGAATCACATAACCATCTGAACCCTCTAGTAGAGTCAAAACAGGAGATGTAGTCAACCTAGTTTTCAATTCTGCGAAGCTCTTCTCATAATCATCTTACCACTAAAACTTAACATTTTTCTAAGTCAACTTAGTCAACGGAGAGGCTATGGATGAAAATCCTTCCATGAACCTTCTGTAATAACCCGCTAGACCCAAGAAACTTCTTATATCTGAAGGAGAGGTAGGTTTGGGCCATTATTTTGCTGCTTTTATTTTCTGAGAATCCACTCGGATCCCTTTGCTAGACATTATATGCCCAAGGAAAGCAACTGACTGCAACCAAAACTCACATTTGCTAAACTTAGCGAATAACTGGCGATCTTTGAGAGTTTGTAGAACAACCTTTAATTGATTCACATGTTCTTCCTCATTCCTAGAGTAAATGAGGATATCATCACTAAAGACGATAACGAACAAGTCCAAATGTTGCTTGAATACTCTATTCATCAAGTCCATGAAAGCTACAGAAGCATTGGTTAGCCCAAATAACATAACTACAAATTCATAATGACCATACCGAGTTCTGAAGGTTGTCTTCGGAATGTCACTATCTCTGACTTTGAGCTGATGATAACCCGATCTGAGGTCTATCTTTGAGAAATGACTAGCACCCTGAAGTTGGTCAAACAAGTCATCAATCCTGGGGATGGGATACTTATTCTTGATTGTGACTTTGTTTAGCTGCCGATAGTCAATACACATTCTGAGCGAACCATCTTTCTTTTTCACGAACAACACTGGCAACTGCTCTTGCAGTTCCTTAAGCTCAGCTGGAGCCATTCTGTAAGGAGGAATAGAGATAGGCTGGGTATCTGGAATGAGAACAATTCCAAAGTCGATTTCCCTTTTGGGAGGAACTCCGGGAAGATCTTATGGAAACACTTCTGGGAATTCATTAACTACAGAAACTGACACAAGAGTTGGGGTCTCGGAGCTTGAATCCTTAACCCAAACTAGATGATAGAGATACCCCTTAGAAATCATCTTTCTGGCCTTAAGGTAAGAAATGAATCGACCCATAGGCGCTAAGCTACTACCCTTCCATTCTAAGGTTGGTTCGTCTAGAAACTGAAAATGGACAATCATAGTTCTACAATCGACTGAGGCATAACAGGAATGCAACCAATCCATGCCTAGAATGACATCGAAGTTTACCATTTCTAACTCTACAAGATCTGCTGAGGTGACTTTCTGGGAGACTGTGACAGGGCAATTTTTGTATACCCGTCTGGCTATAACTGGGTCACCGACTGGAGTAGAGACTGAGAAGGATTTTGAAAGAGTTTCTGGACTAACAATAAAGTTGACTGCTATAAAGGGAGTTACAAAACACAAAGTAGGAGAAAATGGTCAAATGAACCCCTAACCTATTATCGAATTCTCAACTACACACTTATATTTTCTAGGAGTCCTATTACCCCCTTATACTAATTTAAAGTGGAATTATTTGCTCCCTAATGCTGAGGTGGCAAAGAGTGTGTAGTTCACTCTCTTTGAGAGAGTGAATTGGAATGACAAAAAAAACTAATTAAAACTTTAGTAATATTTCTTTTATTTTGGAGTAGCTTTTTGTTTTCTTTTAAAAAAAGATTATGTTTCCTTTAATTTTATTTTGTACTTTCTACGCTCTTTCTCTTCTTTCTTTGGCAGAGAAACAACACCGGCGGCGGCGGGCAACAACACCGGTGACGACGACATTTCGATCCATCATATGAGCTTTGCTCCTCCACCTCCAGGAGGCTGCCTCATCGACCTTCTATCACTAAGCCTCTCACCTTCAAATTCACACTCCT
>JAJOOR010044760.1:0-11371 GCA_036250505.1 Solanum acaule
CTATTGTAAGAGTACTTTTTGAACAATTATTGTGTACACATATTTAGAATATTGTTTTATAAGTATGTGTATGTACACAAGACATACTATCTTTTGAAGTTTATTGCAAATCTATATATTTGAATTACTTATTAGCTAATTTGATGCTTGAGTTTATTTATTGCAAAACAATATTGGTGTTTTTTAATTAGAAATTGTGGCATATAAATCTTTTATAGCCAAAATAATATTGCCACACTTAAAAGTGTAGCCATAGGACTGTAAATTATGTATGCACATGGGCAAGGACTACACTTCAAAGTGTTGTCATACATAAGATAGAAAAGGCAACACTTTAAAATTGTGGGCAATATGGAAGAAAAGACCACGCTTGAAAGTGTAGCTGATAAGGCAACACTTTTAGTGTAGCTGCAAAGCATGGCCTTTTTGCCTTTTAGGCTATGCTTGAACGTGTAGCTAACAAGTCAACACTTTTAAGCGTAGCTGCAAAGCGTGGCCTTTTTGCCTTTTAGGCTACGCTTTTAAGCGTAGCTAATACGACAACACTTGAAAAGTGTTGTCTAAAGTCAAAGGTTACACCTCTTTAGGCTACCCCCAAAAAAGTGTTGTCAAAAAGTGTAGCCTTTTATCAAAGGGCACACTTTTTGCTAGTTTAGACAACACTTTTCTAGGGTGGCCGTAGCCCTAAAATGTTGTAGTGATTGTAAAAAAAAATATTAGAAAATGGATTAAAAAAAATGTGGTTAGTGCAGTGATGGTGGTTCAAGGTGGAGGAAATGGTGGTTTGGTGGAATGTTGAGTAATGAGAAAGAGAGGGAAAAAAAAGAAAAAGAAACAAAAAACTTAAAGACAAAAGTAAAAAAACATATATTTAACAAAGAGTTAAATTAAAAATATTATTATAATATTATTTACCAATTCTTCTGACTTCCACATGCCTCCCAGAGAGTGAGGACACTCTCTGTGCCATGTCAGCATCTAAGGGTGTAATTATTCTGTTTTAAAATAGTCTGGGGGTGGGTGTGATAGGACTCCCGTGAAGCATAAGTGTGTAGTTGAAAATTCGATAATAGATTAAGGGGGTATTTGACTATTTTCTCTTTACCAAACATGAAATTTTGATACCTAACTTTGAGGAGCCATATGTTAGCCCTTTAAGATCACGACGAAGACTTGCTCACTATATAGTCTTACATCATTACCGTGTTAAAGTATTTTGCAATATTATTGGTTGGCAACTTCAAAAATTTAATGATCATTTTAATGAGAGCTACTGATTTGCTCCATGAAATTGCTTGTTTAAATCCAATTAACTAATTTTCAAGTTTTGACATCAAAAAAATAATGAGAATGACTTAACTTATATCTAGATGACTTTGATGAATTTATTATGGATACTCTTGAAAATCAACTTGCAAGTTACATTGTTGATGTTGATGAAAGGCTCCCCATCTAAATGGACTCTGTGATCATTCCAAAAAATTTGTCCAAACAAAAAAAACATTCAAATTGTCCTCTAGTATTCCGCTTAGTGAAACTTGCTCTACTTTTATCAGTTGCCACTGCATCCATTGAAAGAGCTTTCTTGTCACGACCCAAAAATGGACGTGATGGCACTCATCTTATCCATCAGCTTAAAACTCAACCATTACAAGAAAATCTGAAAATTTTATAATCAACTCAAAAATACCCCCAAAATCAGGTTGTCATGTGTACAAGCCTCTAAAGTATTACAATTGATTCAAAAGAATAACGCAAATCTCGAATAACATTGATTCTAGAATAGAACAAGATCATAAATAGGAGTAAGAAGGTCCGCTGAAATGACAAGCAGCTACCTCACAAACCTCCACAAGAAGCCTCAGACAAGGAAAAGAGAAAATATCACGAAGGTCTGGGCTAGTAACCTACAAATATGTAGAAGGAAGGGGTGAGTACCAAACCACACGGTACTCGACAAGTAAACTTCTAAACACAAGCTAAGGGAATAGAATACGGGTACTCCTTACACCCCATTCGAACATCCACACCTATAACCTGCATAAAACCAGCCCAACCTAACAGTTCACAGTTTACATAACACACAGCTCAACAACAACACTCTAACAAATTACATCTCCACAACAACAAACTCAATATTCATCAATCACAACTTCCACAGAAAGACACTCACAAGATGAGCAACACACAAGATCAAGTTCATCAATGATAAAAATGTGCAATGAAATGAAATGCAATGTCAAGTATAGTGATGCATGTCTCGCCTAACGATACACACTCGCTTTCTCTCAGTCCAGGACACATGGGAGACAAATATGTCCATGCATCCGTCACGGTGAGCGACATGTCCCTCGATAATAGTATCCATCGCGGCGCGCCATACGTCCCTCGATATATAATATCCGTTGCGGCGCGCGACACGTCCCTCGAAATGGTACATCCTTTGTAATCTCTAATTCTTTCTCAATTCACATAACACTTGTCACAATCATGTATCAAAATAATGCAAATGACATGTTCACAGTAATGAGAAGATGACCATTTTCATAACATTGCACAATTCACAACAACAAAATCTTGATACAACACTGACAATGAATCAATAAGCCTTTCAAAATCATTCTCAACACATCCCACACCAACAATTAATCAAATTGCTTTTATTACCTCTAAGATTAAAATTACAATCCACATCTCGACTACAATAATTTTTATGAAGAAGACGATTATAACCCACCATGAAATTTCACTAATTAAATATGTAACCTCGATGTTCCCTATTTTCGTTCCAAAATTGATATTTATAATAAAGAGAAAATTGTAGTACACACAATAAAAATATTATAAAAATCATTCTTACCCAAAAATTCCTATCTGAATGAATTGCCTCCTCTCCGCGTATTTGTGCTCCCCACCGTAGAAATCTTTATGGGTTTATGACTCAAACGTAGTAACCTCAGTTTACTACTAATTTATTCTTTTTCTATGGGTAAGTGGTATAGGGTATTTAATAAAATATGGATTTGGCCCATTAACCACTTACTAAAATTAACTATTTAAAATTTACCCCCTAATTGAATAACCGTAGTTAAATGAGTAATTCAAAATTTTCTAACCAACTTCACAAACTAATCCAAAATAACTAGGAAAACTATCGAGAAGGGTAAAACAAAAATTTTACGAAAATTTCCAAAAATGACTTGTCGGGTCATTACATTATCCACCACTAAAAATCATGTTCATCCTCAAACATATGGAAGAAAAGGGAAGAATAACTGATGTTACCAAAAATCCAAGGTATAATTTCCAGAGTCAATGTTTATCTCTCAAAGTGAGCTCCTCCTTAAGACCATTTCATCAAGATCCACTACTAAGAATTTGAACTTTCGAATCAAACTTTGGAATATCCACAAATTAAGAGTTATTATCAAGCCACATACTAACCCATGAACCCAATCTAAACTGAAACCCACTGGACCACAACACAATCATCATGACGGATTTTTTCTCACATAATCAAGATAACATTTTGAATCAATAGCAGTTACAACAAGAAGTGAACTTGAACCAACCACCACATACTCATAATGCACAAACCATCATAGATCTTATCAAGATTCCCTATTCACAACACAATCTTTTCACGAGTTTAAGTTATGAAAATCTAATCTTTAGATATCGGTTACTCATCAAGGGAGAATCCAACCTATCTAACCCAAAGAAAGAAATTATCAAGTAACCACCCAGCAAGCGATATACCCAAACATATAGAACCTCTAACAACACTATTGAAACACTGGATCAGTAGTTGTGGCTGTAGACAACCCTTAAAAACTGTAGAACTAGACCCAATGGTCCCCCACATTCAATCACGTATAGCTAAAATGTGACCTCAACGACTAGACGAATATTAAAATTGTCGTATAATTATAACTCTTCATGGTAGCTCTTCTATAGGGTCTCTTAAGCAAGTTATGTAACACCCCAGATTCGAGAAAGAAAAAAAATTAGATTTTCAGAAGTTGCAGGTCCCACTGACGGAAGACAACTACGGACCGCCAATAGACTGACGGCTCGTTAGTCAGCTCCATCAATGGGCCAATCAACTTTCAATCTTCAGTCGCAAACAGCGGTCGACCAGTACAGACCGTCAGTCGACTGACGGCCTGTCAGTCAGCTCCGTCGATGGGCCAGTCAACTTTCAGTCTTCAGTAGCGAACGACGGTCGATCAGTACGAACTGTCAGTTAACTCAGGGTCCGTCAGTCAGCTCCGTCGGTGACTCGGACAGCTTTTAAGTCAAGGGTCTTTTGGTCTTTTCCTTGTTCGTTTGGCCCCTAAACTACATCGTTTAGACCCTAAATTATGAGATTTTAGTCAATTTAAGCCTAGAAACATAACTTAGTCAAAATCATTAATCAAAACTTAGAAAATTAGAAGCGTAAGAAGAGAAAGAGGTGACCAACCCTAGTTCAAGAATGTAGCAAGTTTCCTCCAGTTCCAACCCTGAAATCGAAGGATTTCTCTACGGAATTCATCACCAGGTATATGGGATTTCACTAGTGGGTTCCTTTCACCCATTCAGTCAGTTTCTTGATTCCCTTATTATGACTAGACCTAGGGTTTCTTGAATGATTAAGATTATTGGGTTCGTAGCTGTTAGAATGATCCAAAACAGATTAGTATGTTAATATTCAGTCTATTGCATGAATTTCAGAACCCTGGCTATGTAGTTCTTTAGTTCTTGAACTACACATGCTAGGCTAGATATTTTAGATACACATGCCTCGATTTTTTGTGTCATTATCAGTTATTAATGTGCATTCTCAGTTTGCATATCAGTTTGAGCTATCCAGTATATCACAGTAATTCAGTCATAATGTGTTAATCACTTAATCCATTGGAAGTAGCATAATACCAAGTTGGACTATGGTCAGTCACCCATATAGTCCCAGAACTACGAGCCACGTAGGTTGTAAGTCCCCTCTGTGGGCATCATTTTAGTGATCATGCCACGGCATGTCTCTATACCATTGGTCGGGTGTATTGGGTTCTCTCAATAAGGCGTATACATCGAACTCCACATTTAGCTCATGTGATTTTATTATCGGTTATTAGTAGCTCCCACAGTTCAGTCAGATTCCATTACATTGACCACATTTCAGTACAGTTCAGTAAACAGTCTCAGCATCTTATAATTTGGTCACTGCACACAGTTAGCTCAGTATCTATATCATGTTCAGATTATGCTCTTGCTTTATTACTTGTTCAGTTATATGTTTATTTCAGCTTTACTCTATCCTGCATGCTCAGTACCTTTCAAGTACTGACGCATACTCTGCTCTACATCTTCTCGTGATGTAGGTCAGGTTCTTAGCATCCAGATCACACTTAGATCAGTTCTCGATCGCCAGTTCAGCAGTCCTCATTCTTCAAGGACAACAGTCATGTTATTTTTCATTATTTCAGTGTTTTAGTTTCAGTTTTGCTAGGCTTAGCTGGGGGGATGTCCCAGCACTTCTAGTCAGTTAGAGGCTATTTTCAAACATAGTTAGATTCAGCTTAGTATTTGAGTTTGATGTTTATTTTGTATTAAACTCTCAGATTTGATATTCAGTTTAGTGGGTATTCCCCATCATTTCAAATTACTTATTATTAGCTTCCTCAACAGTCTTATTTCTCAGTTTATCTTTAGTATGCTCATGATTATGCCAACAGGGTTAGCTTGGGGTCACTTGTGATCCTAGGTCCCGTGTCCACATCTCGGAGGTAGCTTGGGGGGTGACAAGTTAGTACGTGTAAAGCTACTCAAAAACTTCAACTGCCCCAATGCAACACCAAATCTACCACATCTGAAATCACCAAATATACCCAAGAATTTTACACTACCAAGAGGACACACGAGATTAGTACATCAAATCCACCACTAGGAATTCACCCACTGAAGTAAAAACACGTGTGGGCATAGGTAGTGAATTATATTCTAAATCATGTATAGAACGAAGTAGGTGGTTATATAAGAATGTATGGAGCTAAGGTTAAATAACAAGAGATACTTCTTTCATAGTGCCCACATAAAACATTTATGTTCATCTGACTCTATGTCCTTGATTTTTAATCACTCATAACCAACCAGTCTGATCCTTATTACAATCGTACACATACTTGGTTTATCGAATACCACATGCTCTTCATAGTACCTCATTGAAGTCAAACCTCCTAATACTAACAAACATTTTAACCACATCGGTCATTTACTTTGCTCCGAAACCATCACTAGTATCAAAGTCTTTTTAGAAAATACATTGTCGCCTCTAAAAATTCCAAAATATGGCTCCCTCTCTTTCCATTCAAGCATTCCATGACAGATCTGAGTCACACCCAAGACTGATAGTACTAAATTCAAATCTAAAAATCCTTTCCCATTGAGGTACAATAATTGAATCACACCCAATGTCAACTTCACGCAATCACTCACTTACCAAGTTTCAACTACCATTCAAACCATCATATATCTCATGCCATAACCAAGAGAAATTCTTGGTCACCCCAATAATTCTATATACTATGAGCATATAACCTCTATTTACTATGAAGTATCTATGTAGCACATCACACCAGTCTGTGTAGTATCATCTAAAAATAGTAGTTTCAATCCCCTCAAAATCCTCAATAACCATGAATAACTGTAGGTCCATACTGTTGCGTATCCATAAGTCACCTACCATAATCTGAACAATTTAGCCCCCATAACAACACCTAATCTTAGATACCTCATTGTTTTTCATCCAATTCAAAACCCAATCTTTATAGGAATTGCTAAAACATCTCTAGTAAGTCTATACCGAACCAATTTACAACCATAGTCATATTAGAACTTATATATGAACATCCATACATCCTTCAACTTCGAACCAAGAGTCTATATGAGAGATCTTATTCCTTCAATTCTTCTCACGACGCAAATTTTAAATACCTTGAACTTTTCAATACACCAAACTCGTGTTCCTTTCATTGACCTGCTAACCAAACTTATCAATTGACCAACAACCCATGACATTTTATCTTATACTCTAAACCAAAACTTTTAATTGAAACCATTCCTCAAGTCCTTTAAAAATCAAAAGTAACAAGTATACGATCCAAACAATGCACAAGTCCTTCCAATTGCTCAATACACCACACCATTAATTACTTCTTACCCGATCAATTCATATCTTGACTAAATCTCCTATCACGAATGTAGACTTATAATGAAGAACTAGAATTTTGATTACAGTTGTGTAACCCAATCCCTTTATCTATCAAAATTAACTCATACCTTGAAGATTTTTATGAATTCACGTATCTTAGCCTATAATTAATCGTCTCTACATCGATCTTATCGTATCCTTCGTTAAAAATTCAACCATACCAATTACCAAACTCAAAACCTTAAAAAAAACTCATCACCACACTTGAGTCAAACGTTTGTAGACTTTTTTTTAAAATCTTATCCAACAACTTTTAACTTATATGAATGACGTGTAACACTATCACATTAATGTGGGCAAAACATATGGAACCACATGTTTCTGAACCCAATTTTCCACTCTTTCTAAAGATACGTCATTGGCCATTACAATTAGAGTAAAAATCATTGCTCTCGCTTCCTTCCGAAGGCTACACTACATCCCATTAATTCTTTCCATTATGACTCTAGCTTCTTTCAATTCTATTCGAGCGACATCCCAACTCCTCATAAAACTTTCCATACAACCACACTACTCACAAAATAATAGAAAACCATAACCTTAGATACTTGTAAGACGTCATTACAATACAAAATTCATTTAACCAACAATCTTTATTATATAGTTGCATCTCAATCACAATCCAACACAAACTCTTATTACCATCATGCTCAGTTAGCTCTTGTCATCACCACGATTCAACCTTTTCATCAATATGACACCTTCAACCCAATTATACCAATCAAATCCAAAGGACTAACCCACTTGTATATGCACTTTTTACTAAAATTTTCAATTACCTTCACACAAGTATACTTTTTGGGACTTCCCTTACCCATAAGATTGTCATTCTAGTATCTATCCATTCTCTTGGGCCTTAAGATGAAATCACCGGTCCTTATTTAGAACCCTCAGGATGCACTTCACAACCTAAGCACATTAACATTGTACCAAAGATCTACCACTAAAATCTTCCTTATAAACAATGTTTTAATTCAAGTGCCCATAGTAACAAATTAATTGGTTTCTCAAATATGAATGCAACATCAAATCTCATTATACGAGCATGTGATACAATTGATAACTCCTTAAGTAGTTAGTATTCACACTTACAATCAACGTATCCATTTTCATATAACACTAGTACCACATTGTGAAAGTTCGTTGGATCCACCACTAGAAAAGATAATACCGACCGAGAAGTTTGTACCCAAATAGCCCACACATTTCTTCCCATTAAGTAACTATAATATACTATAAAATTCGTTCAGTCTCTCATCCAAAGCGATATGCATTCCTTTGTAGATCAGGTCCATAACAAGAGTAACACAGACCATAACTCTAACCAAGTAAGAATTGGTACCATGGTAATAGTCATAACATCGCCCTATTGATATACACTCAATCTATGAAAGATTCTGACCTCAACCAGTGCAACATCATTCTCATCATTCGCTAAGCTATCCATACATGTTATCACAACTTTTCTAATTGTAGTTTCCAAAGTTACATGTCCATCATTTATCCATCTTTTTAATCATTCAACTTACAATTGTTAAACCACTATAAGTATTGTATATACCACACAAGTACTATTCTCTTTACTAGGGTAACTAACCTTACTCAATCCCTTCAAATATGATCACACATTCTTTTCATAAGTATATTACTTCCACCTTAATACCAGATCTAACTTCTAACCAATACACGACACACCAACTACTCACATGAGGAATCACACACGAGTCATCACTATAAATGAGAGTGAATGAAATGAAGCGATACAAATCAGAACATACAAAGGATGCATGATAGAAATTCAAGAAGTGAAGAATTTTCTTAAAAGTCATTACAGCCTCTCGAAGATAAGTACAGACGTCTCCATGCCGATCATCGAGACTCTACTTAGACTCGACTTGTATACATGTGAGACCTACGAACCTAGGGCTCTGATACCATTTTATCACAACCCAAAAATGGACGTGATGGCACTCATCTTATCCCACCAAGACAAGTCAGCCTAAAGCTCAACCATTACAAGAAAATGCGGAAATTTTATAATCAACTCAAAAATACCTCCAAAATCTGATTGTCACGTGTACAAGCCTCTAAAGTATTATAATTGATTCAAAAGAAAAACACAAGTCTCAAATGACATTGTTTATAGAATAGAACAAGATCATAAAAAGAAGTAAGAAGGTCCGCTGAAATGACAAGCAGCTGCCTCACAAACCTCCACAAGAAGCCTTAAACAAGGAGGAGAAAATATCACAAAGGTTCAGGCTAGTAACCTACAAAAATTGTAGAAGCAAGGGGCAAGTACCAAACCACACGATACTCAGCAAGTAAACTTCTAACCACAAGCTAAGAGAATAGAATACAGGTACATCTTACACCCCAATCCGAAGCTCCTCAACTACAACCTGCATAAAACCTGCCCAACCTAACAGTTCACAGTTTACATAACACATAGCTCAACAACAACACTCTAACAAATTACATCTCCACAACAACAAACTCAATATTCATCTATCACAACTTCCACAGAAAGACACTCACAAGATGAGCAACACACAAGATCAAGTTCATCAATGATAAAAATGTTTAATGCAATGAAATGCAATGTCAAGTATAGTGATGCATGTCTGACCTAACGATACACACCCGTTGTCTCTCAGTCCGGGACCCATGGGGGACATATCTATCCATGCATTCATCGCGGCGCATGACACGTCCCTCGATAATAGTATCCATCGTGGCACGCGATACGTCCCTCGATATATAGTATCTATCGTGGTGCGCGACACGTCCTTCAAAATGGTACGTACTCTTTAATTTCTTATTTTTCTCACTTCACATAACACTTGTCACAATGATGTATCAAAACAATGAAAATGACATGTTCACAGTAATGAGGAGATGATAATTTTCATAACATTACACAATTCACAACAACACAATCGTGATACAACACTAATAATGAATCAATAAGCCTTTCAAAATCATTCTCAACACATCACACACCAATAATTAATCACATTGCCTTTTATTACCCCTTTTTCATCGTTAGAATTATTCAACATGGACAAGTCAACCCTCACCAAGTCCCATTACTCCCCAATACATACCACAAGAAAATACACGACTCTAAGTACTTAACAAGGGTTTAGAAATCGACTTGCCTCAATCAATCAAGAATTCACTCCGGAACTTGATCCTTCCCCTTTCGTTGAACTTCCAACTCAAAGCAATCCATTCAAATAAATGACCACAATAAGATTTCGAAACTAACAACACCCAACTCTATAATCAAGTTCCTAACTTTCAAGCTTAGGGTTAAGTTCCAATTTCTCCAATACCATAACTCTAATGATATTCATATAATTTAATACCCTTATATTTCATTATCTATCTCAATCTTTCTTCCATACCGTAAATATACCCTAAGATTAAAATTCCAATCTACATCTCGACTACAATAATTTTTAAGAAGAAGACGATTATAACCCACCATGAAATTTCACTAATTAAATATGTAACCTCGATGTTCCCTGTTTTCGTTCCAAAATTGATACTTATAATAAAGAGAAAATTGTAGTACCCACAATAATAATATTATAAAAATCATACAGTGGCACCCCTTTTGCCCTTTACAAACTCATCCTTTGTATGACTTCCAAACTTAATTTTTATCTACCCTCTTTAATAGTTTTTCATTATTCAATGATGACTTCCACAAATTCTTGTTTCCTAACCCTAGAGGAATAACCACATATATAATGCATTATGATATTAACTCTACTGTCAACAATTTATACCATTTTTCAGTGCGGACTTCACCTTACTGGTAGGTGAGGGATTCATGATATTTTTGGTAGTGTAGTAGGTGTGGAATTTATGACTTTTTTGGTAGGTGTATCATTTTTGGTAGGTGAGTAATCCATTTCAAAGATTTTATTATAATATTCTGCGGAATTCATGGTAAAATATAATAATATTTATTGTAATATTCTTTCGATAGTTGTTTTAATCTGAATATTTTCTTAATATTATTTATGATATATTCTAGATATAACATATCTTGGGTTCTTAGATACATATATAAATTTTCCTCCATTAATTGTTCTAATAGTTTTATAT
>JAJOOR010044761.1:0-10297 GCA_036250505.1 Solanum acaule
CCCTTGGATTCAACTAGAAGTCAAGATCAAGATAAAGTTCAAGTTCAAGAACGATCAAGATCAAGACCGTTGGATTCAAGATCAAGCTCGAAGCCCTTGGATTCAACTAGAAGTCAAGATCAAGATAAAGTTCAAGTTCAAGAACGATCAAGATCAAGACCGTTGGATTCAAGATCAAGCTCGAAGCCCTTGGATTCAACTAGAAGTCAAGATCAAGATAAAGTTCAAGTTCAAGAACGATCAAGATCAAGACCGTTGGATTCAAGATCAAGCTCGAAGCCCTTGGATTCAACTAGAAGTCAAGATCAAGATAAAGTTCAAGTTCAAGAACGATCAAGATCAAGACCGTTGGATTCAAGATCAAGCTCGAAGCCCTTGGATTCAACTAGAAGTCAAGATCAAGATAAAGTTCAAGTTCAAGAACGATCAAGATCAAGACCGTTGGATTCAAGATCAAGCTCGAAGCCCTTGGATTCAACTAGAAGTCAAGATCAAGATAAAGTTCAAGTTCAAGAACGATCAAGATCAAGACCGTTGGATTCAAGATCAAGCTCGAAGCCGTTTGATTCAAGATCAAGCTCGAAGCCCTTGGATTCAACTAGAAGTCAAGATCAAGATAAAATTCAAGTTCAAGAACGATCAAGATCAAGACTTCTGAATTCAAGATCAAGCTCGAAGCCCTTGGATTCAACCTCTAAGTCAAGATCAAGATAAAGCTCAAGTTCAAGAACAATCAAGATCAAGACCACCAGATTCAAGATCAAGCTCGAAACCCTTGAAATCAACTAGAAGTCAAGATCAAGATAAAGTTTAAGTTCAAGATCAAGATCAAGATAAAGTTCAAGTTCAAGATCAAGATCAAGATTAAGGTTTAAGTTAAAGTCAAATTCAAGATCAAGCTCAAGAGCCCTTGAATTTATATTTGAAAAGACGAATTCAGAGGAATCATAGAGATTGTAACACTCGCAGTTTAAATCAATAAAACGATAGTTGCATAATTTTCCATTTCTTGATTATTCTTTTCTCAAAGAAAATGCTTTTGATTGGTACACATATCTTGAACGAAATTCTATAGATTGTTGGGAGCAGTTAGAGCAAGAGTTCCTCAATCGTTTCTATAACACAAGACACGCCGTTAGTATGATTGAACTTACAAAGGCTCGTCAAGGTGAAGATGACCTAGTTGTTGACTTTATCAATAGCTGGAGAACTCTGAGCATCAACTGCAAATATCGCCTTAGCGAAACTTCTAGCATTAAAATGTGCATCCAAGGCATGAATTGGGGTCTTCGCTACATTTTTCAAGGATTAAAGCCCAATACATTCGAAGAATTGGCAACTCGTGCACATGACATGGAATTAAGCATGACTTTAAGAGAAGATCAACGATCTCCTGTCTATGGACCTCGTGAAGATGAAGATATAGAAGAACTCCAAAGTGGGGGGAAGTCTGCATTCGAAGATGAATTTGAAGAGTTAATGTATATCTAGACGCTCCTTAACGCATGAGCTTAAACTGCAAGTTACAATGATCCTCATCGCAAGAGCCTAAACTGCAAGTTACAATGTTCCTAATCGCATGAGCCTAAACTGCAAGTTACAACGCTCCTTAACGAATGAGCTTAAACTGCAAACTTTAATGTTCCTCATCGCATGAGCCTAAATCTTCAAGTTACAACGCTCATTAACGCATGAGCTAAAACTGCAAGTTAAAATGCTCCTCATCGCATGAGCCTAAATCCTCAAGTTACAATGCCCCTCATCGCATGAACCTAAACTACAAGTTACAATGTTTCTCATCGCATGAGCCTAAACTGCAAGCTGAAATGTTCCTAAATGAACAAGCCTAAACTATATATCACAAGATTCTTCAAATTCAAGCTAAATCTCTAAGTTGTACAGCTCTTTATATTTGAATTAAATCTTCAAGTTGAAATGCTCCTTGAAACACGAGCTTAAACTGTATGTCATGAAACTCTTCAAATTTGAGTTAGATCTTCAAGTTGAAATGCTCTTGGAAACACGAGTTTAAACTGCATGTCACAAAGCTCTTCAAATTTGAGTTAAATTTTCAAGCTGAAATACTCTTTGAAACATGAGTTTAAATTGTATGTCACAAAGCTCTTCAAATTTGAGTTAAATCTTCAAGTTGAAATGCTTCTAGAAACACGAGTTTAAACTGTATATCACAAAGTTCTTCAAATTTGAGTTAAATCTTCAAATTGAAATGCTCCTTGAGACACAAGCCTAAGTTGTATATCATAAAGTTCTTTAAATTTGAGTTAAATCTTCAAGTTAAAATGCTTCTTGAAACATGAGCATAACTCTTTAAATTTGAGCTAAATCTTCAAGTTAAAATACTCCTTAAGGTACGAGTCTAAACTGCATGTCAATCCTGGTCCGCAAGAGTATAAACTGTGTACGACACACACAAAAAAAACACTCTCCCAGAACTACGTTGTGACTTGATCCTCTTCACTAAGGTACGTAGGTGCTTAGAACCATATTCTAAGTTCAGTTGCATGAGTGTCAAAAAATCAAATGTTCCCACTTGATATGTCACATGAAAGTTAAATTTATGAGTAATCTTTCATAAAACTTCACACTTTCACCAAATGGTGGTGACTCAATCGAGGCAGACCCTATGAATAAAAGTTGTTCAAGATGAAGTCTTCAAAATCTCCAAGTATGCAAGTTGAAGTCTTCAAATTCTTCAAGTTTGCAAGTTGGAGTCTTCAAATTCTTCAAGCCTAGTCTTTGAAAGATAAAATATCTCGACAAGACTTGAAGAAGGGGGCATTTGTAATCATTTAAAATTTATTAAAAAATAAATTTATAAAATGATTTTAAATTCATGAATATATTACTCCAAATAAATATTATGGATTAATATAATTTGATTAATTATTTAAATCCAATAAATATGAATTGAATTAAAGTCCACTACATAAAGTCCATATGCCACGTCACTTAAATCGGATTGATCGAAGGGAGTCCTCTTCTAAATACAACTCCTCTATTTTAAAACTATAAATAGGGGTCCTCATAATTCAGAAAAAGAATGAAGAATTCTAAACAAAAAGCTAGAGAAATCTAGTGGATCAAAAGCCACAGATTTCTCTACAAGTTCAAGAATTCTAAACAAGATGCTAGAGAAAGCTCGTGGATCAAAAGCCACAGATTTCTCTACAAGTTCAAGAATTCCAACAAGAAGCTAGAGAAAACTCGTGGATTAAAAGCCACAAATTTCTCTACAAGCTATAAGTTTAAGAATTGAAGAATTCAAGATCAAGATAAAGTTCAAGTTTAAGAACGATCAAGATCAAGACCGTCGGATTCAAGATCAAGTTCTAAGCCCTTGAGATCAACTAGAAGTCAAGATCAAGATAAAATTCAAGTTCAAGAACGATCAAGATCAAGACCGTCGGATTCAAGATCAAGCTCGCAACCATTGGATTCAACTAGAAGTCAAGATCAAGATAAAGTTCAAGTTCAAGAACGATCAAGATCAAGACCACCAGATTCAAGATCAAGCTCGAAGCCCTTGAAAGCAACTAGAAGTCAAGATCAAGATAAAGTTCAAGTTCAAGATCAAAGATCAAGATAAAGTTCAAGTTCAAGATAAATTCAAGATCAAGCTCAAGAGCCCTTGAATTATATTCGAAAAGGCGAATTCAGTGGAATCATAGAGATTGTAACACTCGCACTTTAAATTAATAAAATAATTATTGCAATAATTTAAAGTTCTTGATTATTATTTTCTCGACGCGTATTTTACTGTCTACGAATTCTGGCACGCCCAGTGGGACAAACTCTACCTCTCATCTCAACTTTTCAATCATCAAAGAATATCAAAATGACTTGCACTATGGAAGAACGACTAGCAAGCTTGACTAAAACAATTGAAGGCTTGACGAAGTGTGCTCACGAACAAGATACTAAACTTTCCAAACTAACAAACAAGATGGATAACATGATCGAAAGAAGATCAAGTCAAGAATCTTTGAAGTTTCTTAGAATTCAAGACGAAGGAGAGACTCACATAAAGTAAACAAAGATCAAAGAGATTCATCTCTCTGCTGGAGGTTTAATTCACATTGATCTATTAAAGGACTTTATCATAGAGACTACAGAAGAGAAATCTAAGTCACCATCCAAATTTTCTCCCACATATGCAAAGCCATATACACAAAGAATTGATAACTTCGAAAATGTATGAGAGCTATCAGCCATCTAAGCTTCAACAATTTGATGGCAAAGGAAATCCCAAACAACATATAGCACACTTTATCGAAACTCACAATGATGTTGGGACATATAGTGATTATCTTATTAAAGAGTTCGTTCGATCTCTCAAAGAAAATGCCTTTGATTGGTACACATATCTTAAACCAAATTCTATAGATTGTTGGGAGCAGTTAGAGAAAGAGTTCCTCAATCGTTTCTATAGCACAAGACGCGTCGTTAGCATGATTGAACTTACAAAGGCTCGTCAAGGTGAAGATGAGCTAGTTGTTGATGTTATCTATCGCTGAAGAAGTTTGAGCCTCAAATGCAAAGATAGCCTTAGTGAAACTTCTAGCATTGAAATATGCATCCAAGGTATGAATTAGGGTCTTTACTACATCTTGCAAGGATTAAAGCCCAATACATTCGAAGAGTTGACAACTCGTGCACATGACATGAAATTAAGCTTGACTTTAAGAGAATATCAACGATCTCATGTCTATAGACCTCATGAAGATATAGAAGATCTCCAAAGTGGGGGCAAGCCTGCATCTGAAGATGAATTTGACTAGTCGATGTATATTTAGACGCTCCTTAACGCATAAGCTTAAATTGAAAGTTATAATGCTCCTCATCGCATGAGCCTAAACTGAAAGTTATAATGCTCCTAGACACACGAGCCTAAACTATATATCACCGAGATCTTCAAATTTGAGTTAAATCTTCAAGCTGAAATGCTTCTTGAAACACGAGCTTAAACTGTATGTCACTTAGATATTCAAGTTTGAGTTAAATCCTCAAGTTGAAATGCTCATTGAAACACAAGCTTAAAATATATGTCACTTAAACCTTCAAGTTGAAATGCTCCTTGAAACACGAACTTAAAATGTATGTCATAAAACTCTTCAAATTTGAGTTAAATCTTCAAGTTGAAATGCTCCTTGAAACACGAGCTTAAACTGCATCTCACAAAGCTCTTCAAATTTGAGTTAAATCGTCAAGCTGAAATACTCCTTGAAACACGAGCTTAAACTATATGTCATAAAGCTCTTCAAATTTGAGTTAAATCTTTAAGTTGAGCTTAACTGTATGTCACAAATCTCCTCAAATTAGAGTTAAATATTCAAGTTAAAATACTCCTTAAGGTATGAGCCTAAACTACATGTCACTCTTGGTCCGCAGGAGTATAAACTGTGTACGAAACACAAAAAAAAATACTCTTCCAGAACTACACTTGATCCTCTTCACTGAGGTACGTAATTGCTTAGAATATATCCTAAGTTCAGTTGCATGAGTGTCAAAAAACACATGTTCCCACTTGATCTGTCACATGAATGTTAAAGCTATGAGTAATCTTTTATCAAACTTCAAACTTGCACCAAATGGTGGAGACTCGATGGGGGAAACCCCTATGAATAAAAATTGTTTCAAGATAAGTCTTCAAAATCTCCAAGTATGCAAGTTGAAGTCTTTAAGTTCTTCAAGTCTACAAGTTGAAGAGTCTGCAAGTAGAAGTCTTCAAATTCCTCAAGCCTAGCGTTTGAAAGATAAAATATCTCGACAAGACTTGAGGAAGGGGGGATTTGTAGTCATTTAAAATTTATTAAATATAAATTTATAAAATGATTCGGATTATATTAAATTCATGAATATATTAGTCCAAATAAATATTATGGATTAATATAGTTGAGTTAATTAGTCAAATATAATAAATATGGATTTAATTAAAGCCCGCTCCATAAAGCCCTTATGCATGTCACTTAAATCTGATTGGCCGAAGAGAATCCTATTCTAATCACAACTCCTCTATTTTAAAACTATAAATAGGGTCCTCATAATTCAGAAAAGGAACTTAGAATTCTAACAAGAAGCTAGAGAAAGCTCGTGGATTAAAAGCCACAGATTTTTCTACAAGTTCAAGAATTTTAACAAGAAGCTAGAGAAAGCTCATGGATCAAAAGCCACAGATTTCTCTACAAGTTCAAAATTTAAGATTTCAAGCATTCAAGTTCAAGAACGATCAGGATCAAGACCGTCCGATTCAAGATCAAGCTTGAAGCCCTTGGATTCAACTAGAAGTTAAGATTAAGATAAAGTTCAAGTTCAAGAATGATCAAGATCAAGACCATTGGATTTAAGATCAAACTTGAAGCCCTTGGATTCAACTAGAAGTCAAGATCAAGATAAAGTTCAAGTTCAAAAACGATCAAGATCAAGACCGCCAGATTCAAGATCAACCTCAAAGCCATTGGATTCAACTAGAAGTCAAGATCAAGATAAATTTCAAGTTCAAGAACGATCAAGATCAAGACGCCGAATTCAAGATCAAGCTCGATGTAATACCCCGAAAACTAATAGACTAAACTAGAGCTTTACATAAAGGTTTCAAGGTTTGAAACAAAGGTTAGAATCGTAAAATGATTTCCCGTAGCTTAGTAGACCATCTAGGGTTTAGTTGAGGGCTACAAGAGTTTAGGCTAAAAGGCAAGTGCCAAGGCAAAAGGCCAAGGCCCAAACCAAAGGCCAAGGTTGCCCCAAGCTTGGAGCACACTGCCTCAAGTCCACGACCACCACAACAGCTCGTGGTATGGTTCGTGAATACTAGGCAGTAGCTCCCTAAGGGATGCCTCAAAGTGGCACACCTTCACGAGCTACTTCACGACTAGTGGTCTTGACCACAGTTTGTGGGAAGGCTCGTGAAGATGCCTTACGATGAGGGAGGCCTAAACACACTGTACAAGCCAATGCCCAAGGAACCACGGGCAGGACCACGGCTCGTAGTCTTGACCATGGCTCGTGAGCCTTGTCGTGGTGCCTGGCACCATGGCTGCCTAATGAGGGTCAAAATAGGAAATTTATTTTTAGTTGGATTTAAGTAGGGGTCATTTTATATGGATTTTATACACCTATATAAAGTATTTTAAGTCATTAACCACCCCAACTAAGTCATTAATTCCAAAACCCCAAAAGATCCCAAAGTTCTTCATCTAAAAAATCTTCTCTCTAGAAAACTCAAGACTTGAAGAAGAAGATAGAGCTTAGGTCAAGAATAAAGACTCCATTGTTACAAGCTTGTGTAAAGGCTTTGAATCAAGGTATGTTAGCTTATTCATCTATGGGTTCTTCCACCCATAGAGCCCCTTAGATTTCCCCCAATTGTGAAGAAAAACCCAATCTAAGCTAGGGTTTCTTCCTAGGTTGTGGGTAGTGATGGGTATGATTCCAAATGAGTGGATAATACCTAATTATGTTTGATTTAGCATTGCATTTTGATAATATGATGAATTTATGTGATTTCCATGGTTACCCTAGTTTAATTGATGAAGTTGAATTATGTGGGATATTGCCATGAAAGGTGAAATTTAAGGTTCATAGGTGATTTTCTAGAACTAATGCTTTGAGTAGTAGTTGTCTAAGACTAGAAACATATATACATGAATTGAATTAGAATGATGTGAATATGGTGGGTCTTGATTAGTAGGGCTTGAGATTGAACTTACATGATGAATCATAACTAGAATCACCTAAGGATGAAGAATGTGATTGAATGTGTTGTGATCTAGATATGAATGTGGATAGAATGAAGTAAGGCTTTGAGAGTAAAGCTAATATGATGTGATCTTGTTGTGTATTGTTGAAAGCATATTATCACTTACACACTTAGGCATAAACATGCTAGGAGGTGCAAGGTTATCTCATATATAATGACTCTAGGTTGGAAAGCTAATCACCTAAAATGAATCAAAACATGTTAGACTAGAATACCTTGATGTTGTGGCATATATTCCCTTCATGTATAGCTTGACTTGGTAAGATAAGACCAAGATTGGTAGCTTAGGGTTGAGGATCCATACTCTCCTAAGGGTATATTGACCTAGCATTGTAAGATGCATGTCATGGTAGCTTGAGTTAGGGATAGTCATGGTAGCCTAGGATTGAGGATCTATACTCTCCTAAGGGTATCTTGAACTAGCATTTTTAGGATGTCTTCATGATAGCATGACTTGGTTTGGCCAAGACTATTTCATGGTAGCGTGGGATTGAGGAATCATACTCTCCTAAGGATAACTTAGTATTGAGGAATTATACTCTCCTAAGGGTAGCTTACATTAACATCATAGTGTGCTTGTAAAGGTAACATGACTTAGTTGGTTTAAGACTATTTCATGGTAGCTAGGATCGAACACTTGTACCCTTCCTAGAATAGCTTGGACGTGCATGATAGTATGCCTTCCAAGGTAGTTAGTTTAGCATAATATAGTTATGTTAGCAAGATGACTAGCTTGGTCTAACCTAATAGTGTGTTATTATTTGGTAGTCTAGAATGATAAATAGTAACCATTTGAGTATGATAGCCTAAGGTGGTACTTAGTGTGAATGGTAGTATGGGGTGCTAGTCATACATTGCACAAGTATGACTTGAAGCTACTTATGAAGTGTTCTCTCATATAGTGTAGACTTAGCTTGGGTTGTTGCTATAGTTGCCTTCCAAGATATGATTGACTTAAGGTGATAATTCCCTTGTCTATATGAAGTAAGCTAAAGAATGAGACTAAGTGAATGGTAGGTATGCACACAGTGACTTTAAGGCTATGCTTAGTGTGAATAGTATTATGGGATGCCATTCATGCATTGCACAAGTGTGCTTTGAGGTTACATAAGGGTATAGTACTCTTATGATATGAAAGCCTAAGACTTGACCATGCATATAGACTATGATTAAGATGACCAAAAAGGGGTACTTAGCTTGGATGGTATTATGGGATGCTATTCATGCATTGCACACGTAGGCTTTGAGGTTACTTGAGAATAGTCCTTTCATAATATGAATGACTAAGAGTTGGGTAAGGCTTATATGATGCTTATGTTGGAGACTTTACTTGTGATTATGATATTGTCTCATATGCTTATAATTGATGTTTTTCATGAAGTATTGGATTATGTCTTATGTTGACTAACCCTTATTTTATGCTCTCATGGTTATGCTAGCTAACATATTTAGTACATTTTGTACTAACACATACTTTGCCTACATTCTCATCAAATGTAGGGTTTGGAGGTTGAGTTCCTATCTTGAAGCTAGGTTTCTAAGGAGCAAAGGAGTTTGAAGATTTTGGTGAGTCCTCATAGCTTCGAGGACAAAGCACACCATTTTCTTTATGTCTTTTATTTCATGTTGAGACTATTGTATGAGCTATGTCCCAAGATTTTTATTCTAAAGTTGGATTGGATGGTTTGAGACAAAAGTGTAGTAAAGACTTCCGCTTGCATTTTTATAAAGACTTCGATTGTATGGATAAAAGTTTTTAAATTTTCGTACTTTTCTATTATCTTATGTTATGATATGCTAAGGGCTTGTATGAGACCCCTTGGGGGTCAAGTACGCCATGTTACACCTAGGGTGTACCCTTGGGTCGTGACACTCGAATCCCTTGGATTCAAGTAGAAGTCAAGATCAAGATCAAGATAAAGTTCAAGTTCAAGAACGATCAAAATCAAGATTGCTGAATTCAAGATCAAACTCGAAGCCCTTGGATTCAACTAGAAGTCAAGATCAAGATAAAGTTCAAGACCACCAGATTCAAGATCAAGCTCGAAGCCCTTAAAATCAACTAGAAGTCAAGATCAAGATAAAGTTTAAGTTTAAGATCAAGATCAAGCTCAAGAGCTCTTGAATTTATATTTGAAAAGACGAATTCAGAGGAATCATAGAAATTGTAACACAAGCACTTTAAATCAATAAAATGATTGTTGCATAATTTTCCGTTTCTTAATTATTGTTTTCTCGACACAAATTTTACTGTCTACACGCAGTTAATTCAATAAAAAATAAATCAACAATCAGAAGTCACCCAAAAAATTTTGAAAACCAAGACCCACGAGTATAGATAAAAATCTTCAGGTAAAATTAAACTTCAATAATTGTTGTATTAATATGAAAAACATAGAGGGAGAAGAAGAATGATTCACATAATTAATTAATGAATTGTAGAGAGGGATAGAGATAGAGGGCGAGAAGGGAATGTGAGAGGGGAAGGGGAAGGGGGGGGGGGGGGGGGGGGGGGGGGGG
>JAJOOR010044763.1:0-10899 GCA_036250505.1 Solanum acaule
AATAAAAAATGGACACCTAAACCAATAACTGAACAACATAATTTTTTAGATTTAGACTGTGTAGCAGATATAAATAAAACAATCCAATTATGGATAGGATATATATCAAAACAATTAATAGATAACAAAATAGGAATGACAGAGACACCAGGATATATAGAAAGAATACTTATAGGAACAGTAAAATTATGGCTACAAAATTTATTAGATGAAAGTTTAAAAACTCTAAGAAGTAATAAAAAATCTAATGGTGAAGTAGCAATAATTTACACAATAATTCTTAAAACAAAGTTAAAATGTTTGTAAAAGACTTTTGAAAAACTCTATAAATTCTCTTGACTTGACTCTTAAATTTCCTAGAATTAAATTATGGATTCAAGGCTCATGATCTCATTTAATGGATGATTTCATGTATTTTAAATGTAACCTAGAGTGTATAAATCAACTAGGAAACATAAGTACATTTCAAGGGAACTCAAACTGAAAGAAGTGGGAAAGGGTAGAGAACTTGGCATCCCTGACGTTCTCAGTGCCGCGGGACGCCAGAGCTGAAACTACAGAGTATGTGTTGGGGCACACTGGCTGGCACAGCGCCCTAGGGCCCTAATTATAGACTCTGATGTAGGGCGCTCTGAGTGGCGCGGCCGCCCCACCCTGATTCCCCAGTTTTTGACAAATTCTCTTGGTCATTTTTCAACTCTAATCCCTCTAGATTCAACTGGTTCTTTCCCCAAACACTTAGATTCGACTACATAGCCAAAATATGCAAGAATCTACTCAAAAAGACATCTAATTTTATGAATTTAGATCAAGAACTCCTCAACAACTTCAACAATTAAGAACCCAATAGAAACTTCAAACAAATCCATCAAGAACTCAATTTCTAAACCTTTAAGAACATAATTTCGCTGAATAAAACCATGATTTGTGCGTGGATGAAGTAACCCAACACTATGTGATCTCACATACCTCGTAGGGATCACCCATTGGCAAAATCCACAAGCAATTCTTCAAGAAATGGGTGATTACTTGCTTCTTCTTCTCTTTTCTCCTCTTCTTTCTCTTCTCTCAAAACCCTAACTTATTTTCAATAGAGTAAATTGAATCGAATCAGTTGAGAGCCCAACTTAATTACCAAAAATGAATTTTATTAATTGGGTAGTGAAAAGAGTATAATTCCCTTCTAATATCCGATTTTGACTTTCCTTATCTGGACATCCGAACTTCAAATGGACATATCTCACTCATACCAACTCGAAACTGAGAAAACTCGGTGGCATTGGAAATATAATTCAAAGATATTTCATACAGTATCTTGTAGCACACCTAACTCATCCTGAGCTAGGATTTATGGTTGTTTGAAGTCGACCCAAAACTCATACTTAACTTAATTTTGTTTTCCAAATTTGATTATTTCCAAAAACAGTTTCTTTCTATTTTCTAGATCTTTCTAAGGCGCGATGTTACAATATCTCCTTCTTGGGAACATTCGTCTTCAAATGAGATTAATCTTAGCAGGCTAAGGGCATAACATCTAACATCTAGCTCAAACACCAACAAGCAAAATGTAAATACAACATGCCAACTTAAAATAAATGCCAAGAAAGGATTAACACCTTAATTTGGAACTTCTCCAGATTCGAAGAGATGTGGGTATCTCTTCTTCATATCTTCCTCAACAAACTAATTCCTCCAAAGAACTTTGACTGATGCTACCTCTTTTGTTTTCAACTTCCGAACTTGGCGATGTAGAATCTAAACAGGAATCTCCTCATAAAATATGCTATCCTTGATATCAATATCTTCAGTTGGTATGATCAATGAAGGATCGCCCATACACTTATTAAACATGGAGATGTAGAACACTCGATGAACTGCTACTAACTCTTGGGGTAGCTCCAACTCATAAGTTACGTTACCAATCCTCTTGGATATTCAGTAAGAACCAATATACCGGGGAATAAGTTTCCCCTTCTTACCAAATCTCATAACACCCTTCATGGGTAAAACTTTCAAGTAAACCCAATCACCTATTTCGAACTCTAAGTCTCTTCTCCTAACATCAGTATTGGATTTCTGATGACTTTACGCTGTTTTCAACCTCTGTTGAATAACTTTCACTTTCTACATAGCTTGATGAACTAAGTCTGGTCCTATCAACCCAGCTTCACCAACTTCAAACCATCTAATAAAATATCTGCATTTTCTCCCATAAAGAGCTTCATAAGAGCCATCTGGATTATAGAGTGCTAACTATTGTTGCAAGCAAACTCAATGAGAGGTAGGTGATCATCCCAATTACCCTTGAAACCAATCACGCAAGCCCTCAACATATCTTCTAGAGTCTAAATAGTGCACTCTGCTTGACCATCTGTCTGAGGATGAAAAACAGTACTCAAGTTCACCTTTGAACCCAAACCTTTCTTGAAAGACTTCTAGAATTGGGCAGTAAATTGTGCCCCTCTATCTAATATAATCGAAACTGGCACCCTATGAAGTCTAACTACCTCTTGAAGATACAACTTGGCATAGTTCTCTTCTAAAAGGGAAGTCTTTACTGGCAAATAGTGGGACGATTTTGTCAATCTATCAACAATCACCCAAATATAATCATGTTGCCTGCAAGACTATGGCAACCCAGTAATGAGATCCATATTGATCATCTCCCACTTCCATTCCGAAAGTTCAATATCCTGGTCAATACCACTGGGCCTTTGGTGCTCTACTTTAACTTGTTGACAATTCGAGCATTTAGCAACGAACTCAGCAATACCTTTCTTCATACTATTCCACCAATACAATTCACTCAAGTCATGATACATCTTTGTGGAACCTGGATTATTGGAATACCCGAAGCTATGATTTTCCTCCAGGATCCTCTCTTGGAGTTCATCGACCCTTAGTACTCACAACCTACCTTGATACCTCAATACACCATCTCCCCCTTGTTCAAAGACCAATACTTTTTGCTTATGAACATTTGCCTTCAATTCAAGCAAAATAGGATCTTGTTCTTGCTTCTCTTTCACTTCTGACACTAATGATGATTCTACCCCATTCAATACCACTACTCATACTTCTGTGGAATCCATTAGTCGAACTCCTAATCGTGCAAGTCTATGCACATCTTTCGCTAACTCTTTCTTATCTCAAAATGGGTGGTACTACCTATATATAATCTACTCAAGGCATCAGCAACAACATTAGCCTTACCTGGGTGATAAAGAATACTCATGTCATAATCTTTGAATATATCTAATTACCTTCTCTATCTGAGATTAAGCTTTTTCTGAATAAACACATAATGAAGACTCTTGTGATCAGTGAACACATCTATGTGAACACCATACAAATAATGACGCCATATTTTCAAAGAAAATACTATGATAGCCAACTCTAAGTCATGGGTTAGGTAATTCTTCTCGCGAACTTTCAATTGTCTGGAGACATAAGCTATAACTTTGCCATTCTGCATTAACACACAACCCAAGCCAACTGTCGATGCATCACAATATACAACAAAACCTTGCGTACCTTCTTGTAAGGTCAATACTGAGGCAATAGTCAACCTCTTTTTCAATTCATGAAAGTTGTTCTCACAGGCTTCAGACTATTGAAACTTCACTATTTTTTTAGTTAACTTGGTCAAAGGGGATGAAATAGATGAGAACCCCTTTACGAACCTTCTATAATATGCAGCCAACCCCAAGAAACTCCTAATATCAGTTGTAAATGTGGGTCTAGGCCAATTCTGCACTGCCTCTATTTTCTAGGTATCAACTCTAATTCCATCACCGAAAACGATATAGCCTAAGAATGCCACAGACTCCAGCCAAAACTCACATTTAGAGAACTTAGCATACAACTCTCTATCCTTTAGAGTTTTGAGAACTATTCGGATTTGGCTAGCATGATCTTCTTCATTCTTCGGATAGATTAGTATGTCAGCAATGAACACGATAACAAACCTATCTAAATAAGGCTTAAATACTCTATTCATAAGGTCCATGAATGCTGCAGGCGCATTAGTTAAATCTAACGACATGACCAGAAACTCATAATGACCATAACGGGTCTTGAAAGTTGTCTTTGGAATATTACACTCCCTTACTCTTAACTAGTAGTAGCCAGATCTGAGGTCTATCTTAAAGAAACAGGTGGCACCCTGAAGTTGATCAAAAAGATCATCAATTCTCGAAAGAGGATACTTATTGTTGATGGTAACCTTGTTCAACTGACGGTAATCTATAGACATTCTAAGGGAACCATCCTTACAAACAAGACCGGAGCGCCCGAAGGTTAGACACTTGGTCGAATAAACCTCTTCTCTAGGAGATCTTTCAACTGCTCTTTTTAACTTTGTTGGTGCCATCCTATATGGCCGAATAGATATAGGATGAGTATCGAGAAGAATATCTATACCAAAGTTTATTTCTCTCTCGGGGGGACTCCGTAAAGATCATTTGGAAAGACTTTTGGAAACCTTTTAACAACTGAAACTGACTGAATATGAGGTATCTCAACACTAGAGTCATTAACTCAGACTAAGTGATAGACACACCCCTTGGAAACTAAGTTTCTTTCCTTAAGGTGCAAAATAAAACGTCCCTTAGCCACTGCTGAACAACTTTTTCACTCTAAGACTGGCTCATTTGGAAACTAGACTTGACAACTCGAGTTCTACAATCAACTGAGGCATAACAGGCCTGAAGCCAGTCCATACCAAGAATAACATCAAAATCTACTATGTCTAACTCAACTAAATCAGCCATGGTGCTCTTGTGATTGATGGAAATGGTACTATCACGATAGAATCTCTCTGCTAGAATAGATTCACCAACATATGTAGAAAAACTGAAGGGCTCACTATGCTTTTCCGGTAGAATATCAAAATTCATTGCAACATAAGGAGTTACAAAGGATAAACTCACTGCATAAACATCAAAGTTAAAGACTAGGATCATACCAGTGACAACATCTGGAGAATCCTCTTGCTCTTGGCGACTAGTGATAGCATAAAGACGATTTCTTTGTCCGCTTGCCCCTGAAGTAGCTCTGTCTAGTGGAGCAATTGAAGAAAACTGGGCTCTATTACCCCCATTACCATTTCCCTGCTTGTTCTTTGGGAATTCTCGCATAAAATGATTGTTTTGGCCATACTTGAAGAAACCAGTGGAGCCATCACGATACATCCCTAAGTGGTTCCTACCACACTTAGCACATGCAGAAGGCTTAATACCACCTTGTGTCATACTACCCTGAGAATAGGCAGGTTTAGCTCTGAAATTTTGACTATTGTACTCACCTTTGTTCTTTGGTGCAGGTGCACTAGTAGATAATGGAGCACGTCCCTTTTGTTTCTGTTTGAAGTATGACCGGTTCACATTACTCTTTTTCTGCCCGGACTCATTCCATGATGTCTTAGCCCTCTTATTCTTAAACTCTTCTCTATCCCTCAGCTTGTCCACCTCAACTTGTTGCACATGGATAATTAGCCTTGCTATGTCCATATCCCCTATCAATATAGCTGCCTTGCCTTCCTTGCTTGACAGGCTAGACAATAGTGCAACGAATAAAATCATCCTGCTCCTTATTTTAGCAACCATCTCTAGATCATACCGATAAAGTTGTGTGAACTTCAGACTGTACTCATAAACGCTCAAACAATCCTGCTTAAGAGTGAGGAACTCTCGTACCTTAGTTTCTCTTAGTTCTCAGGGAAAGAAACACCTTAAGAAGGCCTCCTCAAAACAAGCCCAACTCACAAATGGTGCCTCAGCTCGATTCTTCTTCCACTGATCAAACCATATCCTAGCGACACCCTTCACTTGGTATGCAACTAGTTCCATCCCCTCAGTAACAACAACATGCATGATCACAAAAACCTTATGAAGCTCTTCAACAAAATTTTCTGGAACCTTAGTAATCGTTGAACATGTGAAGCTTGGTGGATTAATCCTTAAAAACATATTAATCCTTGAAATGTCTGCTACTTCTTGTCGATTCCCTCTCTGTTGCCCATCTTGGTTCGTCAAAACATGGCTCAACATCCGCATAGGTTCACATAGTTTGGCATTGGTTACCTCACCGTGGAGTTGCACTTCTGGTGCATTAGGTACCCCTTGTTCTTGTGGTTCAACATTCCTTCTAGTCTGACGACCTTTGATAACTCTTCGTGGAGGCATGATCTAAAAGACACACGCAAGCATGACTTAGAAAGAAACTTTTTAGAGATACACTCTATCACACGAAATGGGTATGAAAGAATTGAGAAGATTCCTAAGTGTTACAGCCTCCTAATTATAGATGTGGTGTACTTCACACTGATAACTAGGACTCTGCTGACACAACTTCATAGACTCCATATGACTCTTGAAATATGTGCTCTGATACCAAGTTTGTCATGCCCCGAGCCTACACCCTGGGCGGTACTGGCATTTGAGAACCAGTGTTGGCCCTAAGCGAACCCTTGGCCTGACTTACTACTCAGCGGAAGACTTAAACACAAGATATAGTCTCAAATGATAAACTCATGAACTAAACTTAGAATGTCTTAAAAGAACATTTAACTAGCCAAGATGGCAACTAAAGTCTCAAAACATAAGCCAATAACAAAATAGTGACAAATGAACTAACTAACTGTCTATCTATGAAGCCTCTAAAACTGAGATGGATGTTGGGACAAGACCCACGAAATCCTAATGAACTAAAATTATTGAAAAGCAATAAAAAAGGGATCCTTCGAAAGCAAGGAGGCTCACTAACAAACTCTGAAGCTCAACTAGAATCAACAATGAGATAGAAGCTGATCTTGTTTACCTGTATCTGCATCATAACAATGATGCAGGCCAAATGGCATCAGTACATTGAATGTACGAGCATGCGTGGGGAATACTAAGAAAAGACATAAGCTTGAAAAGAACTGAAAGAACATACTTGGGCTCAACTCAACTCAACTAAACTCATTTCAATATAAAGCAATAATATGAATGTAGTATAGAGAAAAGCTTTTAAAACATGGATAATATCTCTGTGTATTTAGAAATACAATAGTAACTCTGTATGCATGAAAAGATACAATATAAACTCTGGAATGTATATAAAAATACAAAATACTTCTCTAGAAGTTTCTCTAACCGACAACCATCACGTAAGAGCTATTGTGATGATACAACGTTTTGCCTCACGCTGTCAGGCCATCCTATACCCTGCCGAGGGTATAGAACCTGACTACTAAGTGGATCCACTAGTCTATGCTAAAAAGAACTAACAAATCATCTAAAAAGTATGACTCTTTTCTACCCATGATGGCTACATGGTTTATGGGGACTGAGAGTTGTCTGAACTCTCCACCATATTGGTGCTCAATACTACTCCCAAAATATAATACTACCTCTTATGTTTAAAAACATAACTTCTTTCTGTGGTTAGATATAATTGATCAAAACTTAGTTTAAATGATCTTCTTGGAAATCAAAGTTTCCTTTCTTGTTTAAATGTGAAAACATTTTACTCTTTGGGAATACATAGTCCCCATATACTCTTTTGAAGAAATGAACTTCAATCTTTACACTTTACACAACTCAAAACTCAACTCTTCAAAGAAAGTTAAAACGTTTGTAAAAAACTTTTGGAAAACTCTATGAACTTCTCTTGACTTGACTCTTAACTTTCCTTGAATTAAATTATGGATTCAAGGCTCATCATCTCATGTTAAGGATGATTTCATTTTGTTTAGACGTACCTTAGAGTGTAGAAATTAACTAGGAAACATAGGTACGTTTCAAGGGAACTTAAACGAAAAGAAGTGGAAAAGGGTAGAGAACGTGGTGTCCCTGGAACTCTTAGTTGAAACTACAGAGTCTGGGTTGGGGCGCACTTGCTGGCACGGCGCCCAGGACCCTAACTACAAACTCTGATGTGGGGTGCTCTGAGTGGCGCGACGCCCCACCCCTATTCCCAGTTTTTGACAAATTCTCTTGGTCGTTTTTCAACTCTAAACCCTCTAGATTCAATTGGTTCTTTCCCCAAACACTTAGCTTTGACTACATCACCAAAATATGCAAGAATCTACTCAAAATGACATCTAATTTCATGAATTTAGATCAAGAACTCCTTGACAACTTCAACAATCACGAACCCAATAGAAACTTCAAACAAATCCATCAAGAACTCAGTTTCTAAACCTTTAAAAACATAATTTCTCTGAATAGAATCATGATTGGCGCGTGGGTTAATAACCCAAAGCTATGTGATCTCACATACCTCGTAGTGATCACCCCTTGGCGAAATCCACAAGCGATTCTTCAAGAACATGGCGATTCCTTGCTTCTTCTTCTCTTTTCTCTTCATCTTCTCTTCTCTCAAAACCCTAACTTATTTTCAATAGATTAAACTGAATCCAATCAGTTGAGACCCCAACTTAATTACCAAAAATGAATTTAATTAATTAGGTAGTGAAAAGACCATAATGCCCCTCTAAAATCCGGTTTTGACTTTCCTTATCTAGACAACCGAACTTCAAATGGACATATCTCACTCATACGAACTCGAATATTAGTAAACTCGGTGGCGTTGGAAAGATATTTCCTATGGTATATTTTAGAACACATAAGTCATCGTGATCTAGGTGTTATGGTCATTTGAAGTCGACCCAAAACTCATACTTAACTTAACTTTGTCAAACTTTCCAAATTTGATTATTTCCAAAAATGGTTTCTTTCATTTTTCTAGTTCTTTCTAAGGCGGGATGTTACACTTATGCACACATTGACTCTTAAATTTTCAAGAAAGATGTTGGTGCTTCATCTTCTCCACCTATTTAACACCCCCTTCTTCTTTCATTTGACGAAGCTATCAAACCGCAAAGACAATCTATCAACTATTGGTTTGCGGAATACCAACAAGGCTTCTCTTGGTGAGAATATCCACAAACATACTGAATTACTAATACCCATGAAAAATTATTTCTTCAGTCTATTCTACTAACCATGTAGAGAAAGAATGCTTACCCCAATATCCCTAGCAACCTCAGTTACATAACATCCATCTTTTCTCTTATGAGTCTCAGTAAACATTTTACCTCGATCAACATTTTTTCCCTTTGCCTTATGAAATATTCAAATGGTAAAGCGCTAGTATGATGAATTAAAAACATACTTATCTAAGAACATCATATTAAACAACCATTTCAACTCTTCTTATTGCAAAACTCTTCATATCTTCAGTATGAGAGTTTGGTTCTGTCGAATCCATCTATTGATTCCTCTTGCAAAGTTTCTACAGGTTAAAGAAGAACAATATGAATAATTAAATTCAGGGAACACTTAACTTTAGGTTTCGAGTGTGTACACTGAGTCGTCAAGAGCACTTCAATTCTCTCTTTTTTCCTTCTAGTCTCAATGAAAGGAAATTATAATGACTTTTCTTTTAAATTCTTACACAATTTAAACCGTCCACAAATTCTTGTGTTATAGAGTGTTTCACAACATATTTTTGTACAAATTTGAATCTCATTTGTATCGCCAAATATTTTAACTCTATGTATATAATGACAAAAACACTGTCCGGTTCAAGTTGTCCTTTGAAAGTCTTGTATTGAATATCTTTCATTATCAGTCACGAGAGTCTTGTGTTGGACTTTGTAATGAAAAGCGCCAACGGGATAAAAAATAGTTTCATGTAAGTAAGAACCTATGAAGCCTAATACTTGACTTGCAACTTCAACCTCATCACCAGATGAAATAAGAGAAATAACATATAAGGGACAACAAACAACAATATATCAAATTGGTGATGAAGTTGAAGTTGCAAGTCAAGTATTAGGCTTCATAGGTTCTTACTTACATGCAACTATTCTTTATCCCGTTGGCGCTTTTCATTACAAAGTTCAATAAAAAACTCTCGTGACTGATAATGAAACATACTCAAAGCAATATTCAAATAAAAAAATCTACTATAATAGACGTTAATAATCAAATAGCATAATTTCAACAAAACATAATAAGAATATTACAAGTTACTACATTAGAAGAGAAATTAGTATAAATAAGGCAGGTAGATAAGAAATTGAAAGATCAAACAAAAGAATATATACTTTTAAAAATCATATAGAAATCAGATTGTAGTAACTAAGAAATTTATGTTGTAACTAACGAAAATTGCATCAACGATTTCTTACATTGGGAAATATTACTATTACTGATATACTGTTAATTTAATTTTTAACCTTCATCCAAAATTATGAAGGCTTGACAAAGTACATCCCCTATGTAAGCCCAAAATAAACTGATACTACTTGTTATTTGCTATTTATGTAAGCCTTCATAGATTATGCTCAGACCATTTTGTTCCTCTCTTGATTCTCTAAATTTATTTTTTTAATATTTCCTAATTTATCTTATACGGAACTTGAAACTCTCATTTTAGGTGTTTTCAGCCATAATTAATCTAGTACCATTTCCCGAATTATATCCATAATTTAAATTTAATGAGTTCAATCTTAAAGTTCTTAATATTGAATACATTGTACTTCTGAATTATGTATAATGTATTGATATTAAAGGTTTTTTCTCTTGCTAGATTAGTTTAGTGCATGAGATAAGACTAAGCCTATTTGTATAAGATTATATCTCTTTTCTTATAGGCCAAAAATTCACAAATTATGAATAAGTGCTCAAAAATATTTCCTTATTTCATTTAACACTATAAAATACTTAAAAGCTCTACCAGAATTCAAAGTACATTATGGTCTAACTTTATATGGATAAATTAATGTAGGAAGCAAATACATGCCCTTGTTCAATGGAAAGGAAGTTCCCATCTTTGGGAACACATGCTGGTGAATGGGGGGGGGGGGGGGTTACTATAACATCACATATGGTGGGAACCTAGAGGAGA
>JAJOOR010044764.1:0-12637 GCA_036250505.1 Solanum acaule
TAGTCCCGATTTCCCCCTTGATTATGCTTATCGCTTATGGTCATTTTAATTGCTTCCGCGACCAATGATGTGTAAGATACGCTATGAGGCTTGTTTGGGGTTCCTTCGGGTTCCCCATTCGCCGGTCACGTCTAGGCCCTAGGCTTGGATCGTGACACCAAATAAAGAGCTTTGTTTTAAAACATATGAGTTGAGTATATTTTGGGAGTAGTATTGCACACCAATATGGGGACGCGAGTTCATAATAACTCAAGTCTCCATAAATCATGTAGTCATCATGGGTAGAAAGGATCATACTTTTTAGATGATTCCTTAGTGCTTTTCAACATAGACTAGTGGATCCACTTAGTTAAGGTGTTCTATATGATGTCAAAGTATAGGACAGTTCTGGCAGTGTGGGCAAGATGTTGTATCATCACTTAGGCTCATAGTGGTGGCTGTCGGTTAGAGAAACTCCAACAATATTATGTTACTTTACATGTAAACTAAGTTGTTATTGCATTTCTTTAACAAATTGAGTTGCTACCTCCTGTTTTAAATGCTTTGTACAACTGAACTATTATTGTTGTTTACTTTACATTTGAATTGAGTTATTCATGAGTTGAGTAAAGCCAAGGTAAGTTTTAATTTCAGATTCCTTTCAAGCTTATGTCTTGTTTAGCTTTCCCCTCACATACTCGTACATTTAATATACTGATGCCATTTGGCCTGCATCATTTTATGATGCAGACACAGGTAATCAGGATCAACATCCAATGCCTCGTTGATCCAGTTAAGCACTCAAAGTCAGTTTGTGGGCCTCTTTGCTTTCCGGAGGACTCCTTTTACTTTTCTTTCTAGTATTTTAGTTGATAGGATGATCGAGGGTCTTGTCCCGACATCCCTCTTTGTTTTAGAGACTTTATCGATGAGTAGTCATAGTTCTTTAGTCTTATTCATTTAATATGTCGTTTAAAGAGTTGAGTTTGCCTTATTGCCTAGTTGAATGTTTTCTTATTAACATTTTTGAGTTAGATGGGTTTATCTCCATTAAGTTAAGTCTTCTGCTATAAGTTAAGCCAAGACAAGGGTTAGCTTGGGGCCAACAATGGTTCTCGAGTGCCAGTCCCGCCCAGGGTGTAGGCTCGGGGGATGAAAAACTTGGTATTAGAGCATAGAGTTCAAGAGTCTTAGGGAGTCTATTAAGCCGTGTCTGTAGAGTCCTAGTTATCGGTGTGAAGTGCGCCACATCTATAATTAGGAGGCTGCAATACTTGGGAAATTTTCTCACTTCTTTCACACTCATTTTGTGTGTTAGACTTTGATTACTAAAATTTTCTTCTAACTCATGGTTGTACGTGTCGTTCAGATCATGCCTCCACGAAGGGTTTTCCGAGGTTGTCCTGCTAGGAGGAACGTTGAGGAGCAAGGGGTACCTAATTAATGAGCCCGAGATTTGGACTCATTTAGGGCTTTATTTATATAGGTTTAGTGTCCTCAAATGCTTATTTTGTGCCAATAACTGATGTAAAACCCTTGATTTCAAGGTATATGGATTGAGGAACAAAGCAAGGACACTAATTTGCAAAAAGGAATGAAGCGAGTTGAAAGAATGAAGAAATACAAGCCTGGTGATCGCCAAGTCCACTTGGCGAGTCGCTGAATGGCTATTTGACCATCTAAAGTTCTAGTGTGCCAAGCCCTGAAGTAAAGAATCAAGTTAGCAAGAGAAAGAAGCAGTCGGTGTATCACCGAGTGGTTCCGCGATGCAGTGTTGGATCGCCCAAAGTTACAGAACTTGAGGATTCTGAAGGCCAAGGCAGAAGGGCGATGGAATTGACCAAAGGGCGGATTGCTGAGTGGTTCGGCGAGCCCGACTTACTTCGTCGAGTGACTCTTCGCAGCACATTTTTGGTGACTATAAATACATTTTTGAACATTTAGTTTAGTATTAAGAAGAGAATTACTCTGGAAAACAAATTTTTAAAAACTTTTGAACTGTTAAACAAGTTTTCTCTAGTTTTTCCTAATTTTTGAAGAATTGAAGTTTTTCACTTCTAAGAAATTGGAAGTGGATCTTTGAAATTCTTTGAATTGGAGCATTGTAAGGAAGAAATCAATCATACCCAGTTGATGGAAACTCAATTTGGAAACAATTTTTATCTTTTTATGATGTCTAGCTAAAACCCCAATTATTGAGGTGTGATTATGTGATTATGGGCTTATTTAGCTTATGGGTATTGCTAATTGCTAGTTTAAATGCTATTTAGAAGTGAGTTCAATCACTAATTGTGGTTTAATTTAAGAATTATAGTTGTAAATGCAGTTCTACCCTTGTGTTTTTGGCTTGCGAGAAAGAGGTTTTATAATTAAGATTATTGATTGATGGTCTGTAGGTATTAGGTTGACATGGGTTCAGCTCGAGAGAGTGATTCCTAAACCTAATTCCATACATTCAGCTCGAGAGAGTGAATGGACTAAGGTGTGGGCTGTTCTTATTTTGCATGCTTATTGATGTTCGAGAGAAATCGACTTGATTCGGGGTAAATCGTTCGAGAGAAAGTTTACCTCCTCTATAGTCTAAGCTTACTCACTAATATCTAGCTAATTTCTAATAGTTTCAATTACCCATTTGTCTATATTAGCCTATAATCAAATCACATCCCAAGAACCCATCTCATTATTGTTATTCTGTATTGTTTATCACTGTTTGTAGTTGATAATTTCAAACCAAATCCCCCAGTTGACATTCGTGTCACCCCTGATTTGAATAATGTTTATATTCGATAATTTATATTCCTATGACTTATTTGACCATGTTCACACTTTACTATTGAATCTTAAACACGTACTGCTCCCTGTGGGATTTGACCCCAACTCATTTAGTTAGGTTATATATTGATTAACAATCGTTGACTCTTATAATTGGATGAAGTGTCTTTGAAACGTTATTTAATCAAAATGGCGCCGCTGCCGGGGAGTGGTGTTGATTGAGAATCTTTTGGTGAAAATGAATTTTGCTCTTTTTAGTCATAGTTAAATCTACTTATTTTTAGTTTTGGTTTGTAAGTTGCTTGTTTAGAACAGGAGAAAGGAGCATGTCTTGTAGCAATGGTAACCAAGAGGACCACCCTCCTTCAAAAATGATGATTCTTAGGAATAACATCCTAAATTTCAGGCAATTTGAGGGTGAGTCAATCGATGAGTTGTGGCTGAGATTTAAGACAATATTGCTGCAATGCCCAATTCATGGAATCTTAGATAAAATGCTATTGGACTGCTTCTATAGAGGTCTTGGTCCTGAGAACAAAGGATTGGCTGACCAATTTTCTCTGGGTGGTCTAACACGACAAATCTATGCGATAGCAACCCAACTCATTGATCACATAACTAAAACCAACAAGGAAACAGAAAAGGACCAAGTTGTGGCCACACTATTGACTCAGCTGGATCTTTTGGCCAAAAAGATCATGGAATTTGAAGCGCTGTACAAAAAGAAAGATAGATACATTCCCCCTTGTGAGCGTAAAAAGTCCAAGGATTGTGAGGGTGGACAAATAGAAGAGATACTCTCACTCCTTCTCCACAAAGTCAAAGAACATGACAGAGTGTTAAAAGAGATAAAAGAGAATGTCTCAACGCTGAATTAGATGACTGCTTCTCATTCCATATCTATTCAGCTACTGGAGACCCAATGGGTCGTATGTTGTCTCGTCTCTACCCCAGACAAAAAGGGGAACTGCCTAGTGACACCTGGGAAAACCCCATGAATCAAGGTTGAGTGGGGACTTTCGTCGTACCACGACGTTCACTAAGGCGCTTCTTGGGAGGCAACCTAAGTTTTTATTTGCTTTCTTTTTGTTTTTGGAATAATGTGTGTTGATTGTGCAAGTTGAAATGTGGAATGTGTTTGAAAAATGCAAGTTGGCGACCCAAGAGTCCAGTCGTCAAGCCCGACTTGGACCGCCGTTGGACTCAAGAAATTATTAGGTTGGAGTCTATAAAACTCGACGGGCCCATGGACAACTCGGTGTGTCACCGAATAGGTCAGTGATCCCGACTTTGTCCACCGTTTGGACCCCCACATTAACCGAAGGTCCTGTAAGACTCAGCGAGGTAAGTGACCACTCAGCGTGTCGCCGAGTGGTTTCACGAGGGTGACTAATATCATCGAAAGGATGTGAACTGAACGGTTTGAAAAGGCAAAAGTCGTAAAATCTGTGTTCGGAGTTGGATACTTTGCCACCTAGCTTTACAAATTCTCATATACGGCATTAAAGATATGGCTAGACCAAAAGTGGCAGGTAGAGACATGCCGCCCCTCAAGAGGGCAAAGGAAATCACAATTAATGAGGATATGGTTGCATCCAGGGCAAAGGCAACCAAACTTCCTACCACATGTGGGAAGGGCAAAGGAAAGGGCAAGGCACCTGCTCCTATGTCACCGAAAGTCATCTCCGACAGTGATGGAATCTATGCCACTTACCTCACCACTTCTGAGAGTGAGGGTGAGCAACAAGATCCTCGGGCTACCACTTCTGAGACTGAAGATGATACGCTAATGATGGCCCGGAGTGCTAAACTTCGCTCCAAGAGGATGCATGATCCGTCTAGGATCCAATCATCCCAAGCTGTTACTATTCCCGTTCCAGACCAGGATGTGGTCCCAGCACCACCTGCACAGGGTCCTCCTCCCCGGTCTATGAACAAACTAAAGACTGAGGGATTGAGGACCATCATTGAGGAGAAAAGGTTGTCTATTGATGGGCGAATAAACAAACACCCAGAGCTTATGAGTTAATTAAGGTCCCACAAGTTCCAAATATTCACTAGACCCCGTGGCCCTTACATTTCGAATTGGATCCAGGAATTCTACACTGCCTACGGAGCATAAGTGCCACAAGGGAAGAAGCATGCCACCAAATTCAAACCCGTTGATTATGTGATTGTCAGGGCCAAGAAAGTGAAGTGTGATAATGATGCTATCAATGTCGTCCTGGAATGTTCAGTAGATATTGAGGATGACTGTCAGCAAATGATCAGGACAACAACGTTGGAGAATATGAAAAATTGGTTGGCCTCTCTGTTATCTGACGCTACTCCTCGGTGGTTGGAGGCAGAACTCCGATAGAGGAGAAGGACCTCAAGGTAGCAGCGAGGTACTGGTTTAGCTTTATCAGCAGCACTATCATACCATCCCAGAATGATTCTATCCTCCACCACGCAAAAGCAGCCTGCCTTGGTTTCATCATCGATGGAATGAGGCTAGATTTGGGCATGATCATTGCACAGAAGATGGACATGAGGGCCAAGCAGCGCCAAACTTCTCTTCCCTTCCCAATGTTGATCACTGAGTTATGCAGACAGGCTCGGGTGCCTCGAGATAAGAAGAAGGATGTGGAAGCGATTCCCACATCTTCTACCGATATTCGGCACATTGAGGTGGAGTACTTGAAGGATGAGGCGGAGAAGAAGAAGACATCCCCGGTGGATTCCTCACCACTTGTTGATACTGATACATTACTTGCAGAGGCAATATTGCCTACTCCAGCCCCTGGGCCTTCAGGTATATCTAGTGATGTTCCTTCTATGACTCCTAGTTCTTCTACAGCTTCCATGCCTCTTAAATCTGGTGTTACTGTCGTTGTTGTCTCCCGACCTCCACTCACCCAGGCTACGATAATAAGGATGGGGCATCTAGCCCACACTGCTGATAGGAGTGCCTCTAGGTTTGAGGCCACCATTCTCGGGATGATCGAGAGGGCCCTCACTGCTATTGTGACACCTCTTAGTGTGTCTATTAATGCCCTTGCGGCAAAGATAGCGGTGTGTGAGCGAGGCCAAGGGGCCACTGAGGAGGTGACAGCTCTAAAGGCCACTATTGCTGAGATGAGGAAGGTCGTGGACCGGTTGAACTCCACCGATATGTCCATTATTTTTGGGACTGTGGAGATCCCCGATATGCCAACAGATATGGATGTGCCTCCGGCTACCACCGCGGATGATGTTAGAGTTTAGCAGATGGATGCTGCAGAATCCGAGGCTGAGATTGATGAGGAGCAGCTAGGTGTTGATGAGGAGGCTAACTATGAGGGCCTGACAGAGGTTGAGGAGGTGATGATAGATTCAGTCGTGCAGATTTCATTGGCAGACACCACCATGGTTGGATCTAGTGATACTGATACCTCGGGAACTGATGCCCAAGATCGGAGGGTTGCACTGGGCAATGATGCCCCCACGGATGGAGCGACTGTGTAGAGAGGACCCTTCTTTAGCTCCCTCTCTGTCATTTTTATTGACTTTTTTGTATTTTGTTGCATTTGAGAACAACTGCTTTTATTTGTGGTGGTGTGATTTATTTCCATACCTACCTCTTGTAATTATCATTTTTTTTTATATATTGGGCTTTTGTGCTTAAATTGTGTTTTGACACTGTTTTGTGGATGTTTGAGCTTATGGCTCCTTGTTTTGAATGTAAATGGTTTTGACCCCTTCTAAAAAAAATTGCCACCTCTTGATTGTGTTTGATTGTGGTTGTTCTTGTGCAAATTTGAGTATCGGTTATGATCAATACCGATGACTCGAATAGTGCTCTTAATCGAACAAAAATGAATGTACGGCTACAATGAGGCCAAATGAAGGTGCATAGACAATATGTGAACTTTTTAAATCTCGTTGTGACTAGCCGGTTATCGAATGAAGTCTTGTGTGATGAACATTGCACACTAGCGAAAGTGTGGAGTCTTGTTTGATATTGGTGTCAATGTCTTGTGTGATGAGCTTACTGTGAACCTTGTATGGTGACACCTAGAATTTTCCCTGTTGCTCTGGTTGACTAAGTGATGCAAGCTCTTGAAATGATCTTAGGCAACAATTTTAAAGAGTGAAACAATTTGACAATGTACCTCTTTTATGGCCAACCTTGTGAGTGTGTGAACTTTGTTGAACCCATTTGAGCCTTGCCCTTTTCTTGGAATAAACTTGATGCAATTGTAACCCCTCTTTATCCATTCACCCATAATCCTCATTAAGTGTGGTTTGTTTGAATAGCCAACTTAGTCCAAAAGCCTAAGTTGGGGATGTGGTGAAAAGAGAGGGTAAATCAAGAAGTGCAAACAAATCCCCCTTAATCCATGGTTTTGAGAAAGATGGAACCCCTTCATACAAAAAAAAAAGAGAAAAAAAGAAAAAGAAGAATGAAAAAGAAAAAGAATGAAAAGTTGTGAAATAAAGTTGTGAAAGTTGCAAAAGAAATGGGGTGTCCGCTATTCCATGAAAAGTGAATAATGGGGTGAATTTTGAGCATGAGTGAAAATGTCGAAGGAAAGGGAAGAAAGTAATGTGCATACCACATTTCATGAGGATAGCATCCATTGAGCCTGAATAACCATACATTTACACTCAGCCCCGTTACGAGCCTTGAAAAGACCATTTTGATCTAGAGTGAGCTAAAGCGAATGTTGACTGGAAAATAAAGGCAACCTATGGGTGAAGTCATGCATACGTTCATCTTTGTGCGTGTGAGAGTTGTGTGTGATTCTGGCGCTATAAAGTGTTGAATAATTATTTGTGAATATGGAATCATCTTTGTTGTGAGGGCATTTGAGTACCTTTGTTGAGCTTGAACTTGCATTTGAAGCAAGTATTGTGAACTTGAGAGTATTTGATAATGGTGAGTCACAACTTGAATCTTTGAATGCACAATTGATCCTTGCATGAGTAAGTTGAGTCTTGTTGTATGCATTCATGATTGAGTCTTTTGTAGCACTATATGAGACATCCGTTTTGAACTGCTGAACTTGAGTTTCTACTTAAGGACAAGCAAAAGTTTAAGTTGGGGGTGTTGATGAATCCGAGATTCGGACTTATTTAGGGCTTTATTTATATAGGTTTAGTGTCCTCAAATGCTTATTTTGTGCCAATAACTGATGTAAAACCCTTGATTTCCAGGTATATGGATTGAAGAACAAAGCAAGGACACTAATTTAAAAAAAAGAACGAAGTGAGCTGAAAGAATGAAGAAATGCAAGCCTGGTGATCGCCAAGTCCACTTGGCGAGTCGCCGAATGGCTATTTGACCGCCTAAAGTTCCAGTGTGCCAAGCCCTAAAGGAAAGAATCAAGTTAGCGAGAGAAAGAAGCAGTCGACGTATCACCGAGTGGTTCCGCGATGCAGTGTTGGATCGCCCAAAGTTACAGACCTTGAGGATGCTGAAGGCCAATGCAGAAGGGCAATGGAATTGACCAAAGGGCGGATCGCCGAGTGGTTCGGCGAGCCCGACTTACTTTACCGAGTGACTCTTAGCAGCACATTTTTGGCGACTATAAATACATTTTTGAACATTTAGTTTAGTATTAAAAAGAAAATTACTCTGGAGAAAAGATTTTTAAAAAGTTTTGAACTGTGAGAGAAGTTTTCTCTAGTTTTTCCTAAGTTTTGAAGAATTGAAGTTTTTCACTTCTAAAAAAATTGAAATGGGTCTTTGAGATTCTTTGAATTGGAGCATTGTAAGGACAAAATTAATCTTACCTAGTTGATGGAAACTCAATTTGGTACAATTTTTATCTTTTTAGATGTCTAGCTAAAACCCCAATTCTTGTGGTGTGATTATGTGATTATGGGTTGATTTAGCTTATGGGCATTGCTAATTGTTAGTTTAAATGCTATTTAGAAGTGAGTTCAATCACTAATTGTGGTTTAATTTAAAAATTGTAGTTACAAATGCAGTTCTACCCTTGTGTTTTTGGCTTACTCGAAAGAGAGGTTTTAAAATTAAAATTATTGATTGATGGTTTATGGGTATTAGGTTGACATGGGTTTAGCTCGAGAGAGTGAATCCTAAACCTAATTCCATATATTCAGTTCGAAAGAGTGAATGGACTAATGTGTGGGTTGTTCTTATTTTGCATGCTTGTTGATGTTCGAGAAAAATCAACTTGATTTGGGGTAAATTGTTCGAGAGAAAGTTTACCTCCTCTATAGTCTAAGCTTACTAATATCTAGCTAATTTCTAATAGTTGCAATTACCCATTTGTCTATATTAGCCTATAATCGAATCACATCCCAAGAACCTGTCTCATTATTGTTATTTCGTATTGTTTATCACTATTCGTAGTTGATAATTTCAAACCAAAACCCCCATTTGACATTCGTGTCACCCTCTGATTTGAATGATGTTTTTATTCGATTATTTCTATTCCTATGACTGATTTGACCATGTTCACACTTTACTATTGAATCACAAACACGTACCGCTCCCTTTGGGATTCGACCCCAACTCATTTAGTTGGGTTATATACTGATTAACGACCGTTGATACTTAGAATTGGATAAAGTGTCTTTGAAACATTATTCAATCACTAATGCACCTGAAGTGCAACCCCAAGGAGAAGTCACGAATGTTGAGTTCAGGGAAACGATTCGAATGTTGAGCCAAGATGTGACTAACCAGGTTAGGCAACACTGTGGAGCTAGATAGGAAATGGCTAATACTTCGAGGATCTGAGAGTTCTTGAGGATGAATCCTCCAAGTTTCCCTGGTTCAAGCACTACTGAGGATCCAAAGAACTTTATTGAGGAGCTGCAAAAGGTATTTAAAGTTATGCACGTTGCCGATGCTGAGCGAGTAGAACTAGTTGCATATCAACTGAAGAATGTTGCTAGTACTTGGTTTGACCTGTGGATGAAGGGTAGAGCTGAGGGAGCACCACCTACGATTTGGGCTTGTTTTGAGGAGACCTTCTTGGGGCGTTTCTTTCCCCGAGAACTGAAAGAGGCCAAGGTACGAGAGTTTCTCACCCTTAAGCTGGATTCACTATGTGTTCGTGAGTACAGCTTGAAGTTCACCCAACTTTCCCGATATGCTCTGGAGATGGTTGCGGATATGAGAAGTAGGATGAATCTTTTTGTTGCTAGGTTGTCCCGTCTGTCAAGTAAACAGGACAAGGAAGCTATGCTAATTGGAGACATGGATATAGCAAGGTTGATGGTTTATGTCCAACAGGTTGAGGAGGAAAAGTTGAGGGATAAGGCGGAGTTCAGAAACAAGAAAGCTAAGACAGGGAATGAGTCCGGGCAGCAAAGTAATAATCCATCAAAAGAAAAAAGGACTTGCTCCATCATCTGCTAGTGCACTTGCACCCAGAAACAAAGGTGAGTACAACGGTCAGAATGCATAGAACTTCAGAGCTAGACCTGCACAGTCTCAGGGTAGTGTGGCACAAGGAGGTAACTGGGCTCCTGCATGTGCTAAGTGTGGAAGGACTCACCTAGGTAAGTGTCACGATGGCTCGACAGGTTGTTTCAAGTGTGGACAAGAGGGTCACTTCATGAAAGAGTTCCCCAAGAACCGGCAAGGTAATGGAAATCAGGGCAATAGAGCCCAATCTTTCATCAGTTGCTCCACCAGACAGGCCTGCACCTAGAGGAGCTACTTCCGGTACTGGTGGAGGATCAAACCGCCTTTATGCGATCACTAGTCGTCAACAGCAAGAGAATTCTCCAAATGTTGTCACTGGTATGATCTAAGTATTTACTCTTGATGTTTATGCTTTGCTAGACCCAGGAGCAAGTTTATCTTTTGTGACTTCTTATGTTACAAATAATTTTGATTTCCTGAGAAACTTTGTGAACCCTTTTGTGTTTCTACACCTGTTGGGGAGTCTATTCTAGCTGAGCGAGTATATTGTGATAGTGTCATTTCCATCAATCACAAGAACACCATGCCTGATTTAGTTGAGTTAGACATGGTAGATTTCAATGTCATTTTTGGTATGGACTAGTTTCATGCCTGTTATGCCTCCATTGACTGTAGAACTCGAGTTGTTAGGTTCCAAATTCCTAATGAGCCAGTTATAGAGTGGAGTAGCAGTTCTGCAGTGCCTAAGGGTCATTTCATTTCATACCTTAAGGCGAGAAAGTTTGTTTCCAAGGGGTGTGTCTATTACTTAGTCCGAGTTAATAACTCTAGTGTTGAGATACCTCCTATTTAGTCAGTTTCAGTAGTAAAAGAGTTTCCAGAAGTTTTTCCTGATGATCTTCTCGGAGTCCCTCCTGAGAGAGAAATAGACTTCGGTATATACAATCTTCAAGATACTTGTCCTATATTTATTCCGCCAAACAGAATGGCACCAGCAGAGTTAAAAGAGCTGAAAGAGAAGTTGAAAGACCTCCTAGATAAAGGTTTCATTCGACCAAGTGTCTCACCTTGGGGCGCTCCAGTCTTATTTTTGAGAAAGAAAGATGGTTCCCTTAGGATGTGTACAGATTACCACCAGTTGAACAAGGTTACCATCAAGAATAAGTATCATCTTCCGAGAATTGATGATCTTTTCGATCAGCTTCAGGGTGCTACCTATTTTTCTAAGATAGACCTCAGATCAGGCTACCATCAGTTGAGGGTAAGGGAATGTGATATTCCAATTACAGCATTCAGGACCCGTTATGGTCATTATGAGTTCCTAGTTATGTCCTTTGGTTTGACCAATGCGCCTGCAACATTCATGGACCTTATGAATAGAGTATTCAAACCTTATTTACATATGTTTGTTATCGTATTTATTGATGACATACTAATCTATTCAAAGAATGAAGAAGATCATGCTGGTCACCTCAGAATATTTCTCCAAACTTTAAAGGATAGAAAGTTATATGCCAAGTTCTCTAAGTGTGAGTTTTTTCTTGAATCTGTGGCATCCTTAGGCCACATTGTGTCTGGAGAGGGAATTAAAGTTTATACCCAGAAAATAGAGGCAGTGCAGAATCGGCCCAAACCCACATCTCCAACTGATATTAGGAGTTTCTTAGGTTTGGATGGCTATTATAGAAGGTTCGTAGAGAGGTTCTCATCTATTTCATCCCCTTTGACCAAGTTAACTCAGAAAATAGTGAAATTTCAATGGTTTGAAGCTTGTGAGAAAAGCTTTCAAGAATTGAAAAAGAGATTGACTATTGCCCCAATATTGACCTTACCAGAAAGCACGCAAGGCTTTGTTGTTTATTGTGATGTGTCTAGAGTTGGTTTGGGTTGTGTGCTAATGCAGAATGGCAAGGTTATAGCTTACACCTCCAGATAGTTGAAAGTTCATGAGAATAATTACCCAACCCATGATATAGAATTGGTTGTCGTAGTATTTTCTATAAAAATATGGCGCCATTATCTTTATGGTGTTCATGTGGATGTGTTCACCGATCACAAAAGTCTTCAGTATGTTTTTACTCAGAAAGAGCTTAATCTCAGACAAAGGAGGTGGTTAGAATTACTCAAGGATTCTGACATGAGTATTCTTTATCACCTAGGTAAGGCTAATGTTATTGTTGATGCCTTGAGCAGGTTGTCTATGGGTAGTACCACACATTTTGAGGAAGATAAGAAAGAGCTAGTAAGAGATGTGCAAAGACTAGCCCGATTGGGAGTTCGACTGATGGATTCCACAGAAGGAGGAGTAGTGGTGAGGAATGTGGCTGAATCATCATTAATGTCAGAAGTAAAAGAGAAGCAAGACTAAGACCCTTTTTCTTGAATTGAAGGCAAATGTTCATAAGCAAACAGTATTGGCTTTTGAACAAGGGGGAGATGGTATATTGAGGTATCAAGGTAAGTTGTGTGTACCAAGGGTGGATGAACTCCAAGAGAGGATCGTGGAGGAAGCTCATAGCT
>JAJOOR010044766.1:0-14425 GCA_036250505.1 Solanum acaule
GCTCGATTCCCTTCAAAGAAGGAGAAAACTGATAGAAGAGAGAGAAGAGAGAACTTTCTTATTGATCTCCAAAAAGATACCCATTACAATGAAAGATCAACTATATGTAGCTGGACTATTTCCGAGAGTTAGTTATAACTAACTCTTCTAACAACATTTCCTAATGGTTTCAGTTTCACACCCATGCTTAGTCACGTGACTGCTTCACTTAGCTAAAATACAAGCATATACAAATTGGAATTAATGAAATGAACTAATTGGCATGTAACAAATTGATAACATTCAACAAACTGACCCATTAACAAACCTTGAAGAAAACTCCCTAAACCTTTACTTGTATTGCCGGCGGCGTCACAACCGGTCGAAAATCTTCAAGAAAACAAAAATGGCGGAACTTGCTGACAAAATAGAGATACCCCAGAAAGCTGAAGATGAGAAAGAAGAAGAATTGGATGAATTGGAAAAGAAAGATGAAGAGGGAGAGTTATCATGGTCTTCCGACTCTGAAATTGGTGAAGCTTTGGATTATTTGGACACAAAAGATAATTCTGAATCGAATGTGGGTGCTTTTAGTCTCCAAGGCGCCCAAATGGTCATGGAGGACTTCATACTCGACCCAATTCTTCTGCTTTACAACCGCTTTCTAATCGTACCCAGAAATTTGCTAATCATATCAGAGCTTCACCATTAGAGGTAATTTTTGAAAAGTTTGGATCTTTTTATTTTTTATTTTGCTGAATTTGAGATTGTTAGGAATGAAAGGTAATTTCGAAGATTAGTTAAACAAGAACAGAATGGAATTATTTTGTTTATTTTTTGAATTTGAATGTTATATTGTTAGTAAGTTAAGCTTAATCGTAGCAAAGTTTCAGCTTTAGTGGTAATTTTGAAGCTTAGTTAAACGAGAAAAGTATGAAACTTTTTTTTTTTGAGTTCAAGTGTGTGCTATTGTTTAGTAAGCGAAGCTTAATCGTTAGCAAAGTTGCACCTTTAGAGGTAATTTTGAAGCTTAGTTAAACAAGAAAAGTATGGAACTTTTTTGTTTTTGAGTTCAAGTGTTGTGCTACTGTTTGGTACGCTAAGCTTAATCATATCAGAGCTATGTTTTTGTTTTCTTTGCATTGTGTTAATGTTGTTTTAAGTTTAACTCTACTGAGTTGTCCAATTGAGGGAAATTCTTGAACCCCTTTGCCCCATAAGTTTAATTGAATACGGAGGTTTAAGATACAAAGAATACTTCAAACCCATAAGCAAAGCAAACATAATCTACCGAAATTGCGTTTTATCAACAAATATTCTTAAATCAAAAGCTAATGGCGATAGGAAAGATAGAATTCTGCTTTTCTACCTCTAAATTCAATTTTTTTTTACTTCTGTTAGGATATGCTAATTGATGGGAAACGAATAAGATAGTTTATATGTAAAAGTGGAAGATTAAGGAATATGGTTTCCTTAAGGAAAAAATGTCTTGTAAAGTGAGACTGAGTTAGATTAGGTCATATTAGATTTTTATTGCCTCGTTGGGGCAGTTGGGAAAGCAAAAACTTCTAATTATGAGCAGGCTTGTGTTATTTTCTTATAGCTTTCTGAGTAATTTGACATTTTGCAGGAATGGGAAGGGAGGATCAAAGTTGGCATGTCAAATTCTGTGACTACTGCTATCCGTGGAAGTGTCCGGAATATGGCTATTGGTAAAACTAAAACGACTGGGAAAGCAGACCATGCCACTGTTGAACAGGTAAGACCGATAATTGATAACTCTTTGGCAATATGTGAATGTCAAAGTTCATTTTTTTTGACTTCTATGAAATGAAAATTGACTAGAATTTAACTATTTTGTTGCTGATCGATGTAATTTTGAGAGTGCTGATTACAACTTATTATGAAGCGCACTAGCGGGCTATTTGTTGTATTCTCAGCCTACCGAATGGAATTTATGTATGATTTAGCATTCTTTGTTAGAGTTATCAATATTTGGTGAGCTTACATTTTTTACTTGTTACGAGCGACCAAGCATTCTTGACTAGAGTACTGAATCTGTATTGATTTAGTATATTTTGCTGCCAACATTGTTTATTCTTTGTAATCAAGCGTCGAGAAGTTTCTTGTCTAAATATTTTTGTGCGACTGTAGAGTTGCTGAATGTAGCTTCTGAAAGATATCACTGAATTCAGCTAGTTCCTCCTGTTCACCAGCTTAAGTGATCAAAAACTTCCTCCTATGAAGTATGAACTACCTAAAATTTCTCATCCTTCGGGTAATACACTCTTTGTCATATATCTTAAAGAGGCCTCTGGTCCAAAACTGGATTTTTGCGTCACATAAGACTTCTAAAGAGGCCTCTGGTCCACTTATCTTCCCTTCTTAGTTCCTTTTAATTCTTGATAAAAGTTAGCCCATCTATTTCTTCGTCCGTCATGTGATTCCTACTATTCCAGTTTATAAATTGCTTGACTGCAAAATTTAACCTAAGAATCTCTAGTTTCTGAGCCAGACTACACTACAACCACAAGAAGTTTGAGGTCATTTTTCAAAAGTACAAAACAATTGAAAGTTTATATCTAAAACCAATAACTTGAGCCTGAGTTGATTTTTGTGTACATGTTCTCTCAGGTACATAGGTTTTTCGTTGGCCTTATGGTATATCGATGCAATGAGTTCTTAAATGCTTATATATGGATTTCACAGTATTAATTCTTCGCAAGATCTATCTTTTTTCTTCCAGGCAATTGATCCAAGAACACGAATGGTTTTGTTTAAAATGCTCAATCGCGGTGTCTTTCATGATATTAAGTTCAGCGCCAATTTCATTACTCTGAAGTAGAGGTAAGGTCTGCGTACAATCTACCCTCCCCAGATCCTACCTTGTGGAACCAAACCAGTTGTGTTGTTTTTGTTGTAAGTTCAGCGTCAATTATTAGTTATGTGTACTACAATATTTCTAACTTCATGTTTTGCTTGCTTCCTTCTGTTGCAGTTTTGCATCTTCTGACAACTTAACTGGACTTTGTTCATTTGTTTAATCCTCTTGGCCAACCACTGTACTTGTGCTTTGCAACCACTGGGATAGAGATCGCTACAGGGTGACTATCGCTTCAGATATGGATACTGCTAGCACAATCCACGGAAAATGCTGAGAAATCTAATGAGGTATGTAAAGTTTCATTCTCAAATATTGGATCTCGTAGCCTTTGGCCCTTACAAGCTTCTCTCTCTCCCTTTTCTCCTCCTCCTCTGTTAATTTTTGTCGTTTATTTTTCTTGGCTTCTTGATGGAAGAGAAAGACCCCATGAGAACTGTAGCTTAATTATGAAAGCACATAAAGTAGAAGTTCTATAGAGCTATGTCTGCCACTTGCTCCCAGAGATGTTAAACAGCTATATTTGACTGCTAAAGGAGTCTCATTACAAAGTTTCTGAGTGCAATTAATCCTTTTACCTAAAAATAAAAAGAGGAGACCTTTATTCTACGCTTTTCCTTGTTTCTGGACATGTGTTAACTTTTGAAGTTCCATGCTGGTGGAGAACTTTCTCTTCCTTTAATGTCTTTTTATGAAATAATGGCATATAACTAGACAATGCTGGGACTTGTTCCTAAACATCTGTGGGTAAGAGAGGAACAAGAAAGTTAGAAGAATCATATATCTACAGAATCAAGGATAAATGCCTCCACTGGATTAAATGTTATATGGTGAATAGTCTTAGCCGATATATGGATTTCTAGATTTACTTAGAAGAAGGATGTAGCAATTACTTTGCGAGCTATTGCATAGGAGCGGGGGTTTTACCCTGTGCGCCCCCAAAGGGTAGCGGCTGCGGGTTTTCCTTGTCATCAAAAAAAAAAAAGGATGTAGCAATTACTTAATATTACATGTGACAAAGGCTTTTAGAATGGGCACTGTGCCATGCGATTCTACCCAAATTTGATAAACTAACTACTTTATATTTTCCAGATCATTATGGCAATGAGAACTCTATATTAGAAATGCAAGCTAGTGCATGGTGACTTGAGCGAGTATAACATCCTATATTTCAAGGTAGGCCTTTATCTCTATATTTATAGCTATACTAATAGTTGTAGGCACTAACTTGTAAGTGTTTTACATTGTACAGGGTCACATGTATTTCACAATCAGTTGATGACCATCCTCATTTCCTCCGAGAGGATTGTGTACATGTTTCTGTAAGTTAAAGCTTATATGACAATTTCAGATTAAAATAACTTATAGCTAGCTAGACACCAGCTATATATATGAGTATTGATTTGTGCTGGTGGTGGCGGCATGCAAGACTTGTTTAGAAAAACATGGTGTGGCTGTTACAATCCGTTTGATTTTATAGTTGATCCTTCTATCAATGATGATTCAATGTATAGCTATTTGGAGAAGGTATGGCTCATACAATGCATTGGATGATCGAATGTACACTAAATGTCAATTCAAATTCTTTTATATTCAAACGATTTGGAATCTTTAAAGTTGCTGTTTCCCCACAAGAGAGAATTTTGGCTAGAGGTGACATGACTGCAGACGAAGAAATTGCTGACTCTGTTTAATTTCTGCTAGCTATTCAAACTTCTTTTTTGTTTCCATCATACATAAAAGGTTAAGGCAAACATTTGACTCATGGTCAGATTGTACTTGCAATATTTGTCGGCGTCCCTAAAATAGGTCTACAAAACTATTACAGGTCTGAAGGGTGCTGCAAAGACAAACAGTTTTCGCGTAAATTACAACTTTCAACAATTTTGGTGTAACTTCTTTTCCACCGTATTTCTAACAAACAAGGCAAATTTCCCACTTCATTGTACCATGTTTTTCCAGCCTATAGTTTCAGGCAACGATAAATGATTTTCCATGAAAATTACATCTTACGACTAGTAATGGTCTCGTGGAGCTCAAATAAGCTCATTTGGGTACACGCGTTTCTTGTTATGGTTCAACTATTTGATATTCAAAATCTATTGGTTCGACTATTTTGGGATCGAGTCAAACTATCACTTCTGTTTACAATTGGAGGGATTCTAACAATCTTGTCATAATCATGAAAATTATGATTTTCTCGTCAATATTAAATGAATTGTTGAAAATAAATAAATTGTTTAAGGTTCAAAACCTTTTGTTAAGATTTTCTTTTATATTATATTTACTCTTTATTTAATTAGATTTTTAATAACTTTACATTTTCTAAGAAAATAATTTTTAAAAAAATATTAAAAGGATAATACTGAAAAATAACATTTAATTCATATTCTTCAATATTTTTCTAAAGAATATATTGTATCCCAACATATGTATTGTATCCTAGCAATTCACTTATAATATGCACTAGAGGAAGTAATAATTTTTAACTTTATTATAAACGTTTTTATTACTAACAATAAGTCAATAGCCCTCAGTATTGTGTTGAAATTTTATGGTCAAACTAGCATTTTGGATTTTACTTGAAATGATCAACGAACATTTATTAAAATAATAAATAATAACTTTTCTAGATTTTTTTAGTCAATGTTTCAAAGATTACATTAATATCATGTGCAATAGTCAATTCAAAATTCTACTATATAACATCTTTCTCATAGTAGGCAAATGTTATATATAGGTGTTCAAAAAAATTAATTAGTACTGATACATCAAGTAAATCAAGTAAGTTCATTATCTGGTGCTTTCATGTTTTTTATTTTATTTTATGTTTTGTAAATTAATTTTGTTGTTTAATTAATGTTGTGTTTATATACTTCATAACAATTATGCTTATAAAAATAAATTAATATATTCAGGATAATGTTGATGCATCAAAAAAAAATTGGACAAATTTTGTTGGTACTGTATCTTCTTCTTAATTATGATGGAGTTCAAGGAAAAACAATGTTATCTAAACATGAGGAATTGGAGTTGGAGAAACAATTTAAACTTCTCAATAAGCCATCAATCAAAACAATTAAGGTATATATTTTGGACTAAAAAATAATCAAGTTTTGATTCTCAGAGTAAATCTGAAAATATGTACTATTGGTTGGAATAGTATGTATAATCTACAGATTTTTTGTTTTCTATTCATTTTTGTAACAAGATTGTGCAACCAAGATAACTTATTTCATTTTGGTTCTTAGAGTAAGTCTGGAGATGTATATAATTGTGTGGATTTCTACAAGCAACCAACATTTGATCATCCGTCATTAAAGAATCACAATTTTCATCCGGAGGCATGTGCTTACTCCACTTTACTTTTCAACTTTATAATAATTATATTAATTCTAATATACAATTTATGTTTTGGATGAATAGATGAAGCCTACTTTAACTAGGTCAAAACAGAATTCAAGTACCTCTACAACGAATTGGTCATCGAGGATATGGTCCAAAGATGATGGTTGTCCTTTTGGAACAGTTCCAATTAAAAGAATTTCTAAACAAGATCTTATTAGACAAAGAAACATGCCACCACTAGAAGATCAGGTAAGATCTGACACTAAGTTGGCTACGTTAAGATAATGTTACATTAATTCACTACTTTGCCTTAAGTAATATAATCATTATTTCAATTGTAACAAGTCTCATATGTTTTGTTGCTTATACACAGATTAACAATAAACATGAGTCAGAAAGTGGATTCATATCTTCACAAGTATATAAGGTATACACACACACACACACACACACATATATATATATTATTTTCTATTGTTTTGAATAACAAATGTCAAATTGATCATAATGATTTTCTTAGGTATTGCATATCAAATTGTGGTTTAATAGTCTCTATTGTTACCTCTTTGAGCTCAATTATATTATATAAAATATGTATTGAAATTTGGAAGTTTCTTTTTGGTTGTTTGTATCACTTCTCTTACAATAATATACAAGGATCAACTTCTATCTTGGGCTACCATTATCCCACATTTTCTAATGCTCCTCTTTGTTTCTGTTAATGGAAAAAAAAAGGATAATTACTTTACAAGAGTGTAAATAGGTTAGTTTTAATATACCTTGTCACAATTTAACAAATATTTTATTTTTATATTTAGCTTGCAATAGTTCGAATTCCAAAAAATCCAAATGCCAAGTTTGGAGGAGGTGGAATGATCACTAGTATATACAATCCTCATGTCGAAGGTCAACAACATAGTGCATGCCGATTGAAAATTCAGAAAGACTCCGACATTGTACAAGTTGGTTGGAGAGTAAGTTTGAATATTACATCTCTAAGAGGCAAGTTATTCTTCTATCACTAAAATGAATTAAATATATATTCCTATTTCAGGTGGATCCAACTTTGTATGGGGACAATAAAACTAGGCTTTTTGTGCATTTTCAGGTAAAATATCTTATTTACTTTAGTGATTTATTTTGATTTCATGAAATTAATAATTTCTTGAGTGAGTTGTTTATGTTAATTAGGAAGAGTTTGTTTACTTTGTGTTTTCTAGGCTGGTAATATACATTGTTTTAATGTACTATGTCCGGGATTCGTACTAGTAAGCAGTAAGATACCTGTTGATATGGCTTTTGAAAATATTACACATCGTGGAGATAAGTATTCATGGGAGGACACAATGTTCATTGAACGGGTACATTTATTTCTTTATGTAAAATATTTTTCTAGTTTTTGAAAGCTATAAATACTAATGTAGAACTTTTGCTTCTTGATAAAAGGATCGAGCCAATGGAAATTGGTGGCTTTTATTTGAGAAAAGTTATGAACAAATTGGTTTTTGGCCTCAAAAAATCTTCACTAGCTTGGCAAGCTTTGCTAATAACATCGAGTGGGGAGGCGTCGCGTATAGCCCACTAGGTGTACCTAAACCTCCAATGGGGTCAAGTTTTTTTCCTATTGCAAATAGTGGTTATGATGGTTATGGTAGGAGTCTTGTCGTTTTAAATGATAAAGGTGAGACACTTGACGTAGATAAATCAACAATATATGTTGACGATCCTCATTTGTATCGAGTGTTGGATTACCCAAAAATGGTACCTGGAAAGTTCGAACATTATGTATTATATGGGGGACCAGGAGAGAGTCATCAACTCTAAATGTGATGATATTTACTTTCGATGTCAAAAAAATATGAAGTATATTTTTCAAAAAAATATTACTATTGACACCCAATTTTGGATCTCTACAATATAGATTAATCATCGAGCTTCTTCAATTTCAAACGTTTTGCAATAACTAGTTTTTTTTATATAAAATTCCAAAAGTAGTTTCAAGTTATATTTTATGTAATTTTCACTTTTCATTTCTTAAAATATTAAATGTTCTTTATGTATATAATTAGTATATTTTAAGATTATTCAGAAATCATGTCAAAAAGATTTTATTTCTTACTTAAATATTTCATGAATTTAGAGTAGTTCAAATTATGGTTATAATTTTAAACTAATTACTTTTATAATCAAGTTAATTATTTTATTTCGTTAAGATTAAGAAACTCATTAATTAATTTACGTTAATTTACCATATTTAAATTCTAGCCGGATTCACTAAATTAACTCAATTAGGCTATTTTTTAATTTCAATTCATTAGGCCAAATTCTCAAATCAAAACCTAGACCTTTTTATTACGAATCTAACCACTATAGCCTCACCTTTAATCCTTAACCAAACATCAGCCTTCTTTTCCAATTTTCAGCTCAATTCCAGCAACAATCCTTCAGCCCTACTTCAATTCAGCCCATTCCTTCACCACAAAAGGCCCACCAATACAACAACTCAGCATTCTCCTTGCCCACTCGTGAAATCACAGTTTTCAAAATCGATTCGTAACAGAATAACGACCTAGGTTCCAACCAAGAAGATTTTATTGTTTGACTAACTATTTATTTGTATTAATTGTTATTTTCCAATTACGTGTTTAAATTTTGAATGTATTATCGTCATTGCATCTCATGGAATACGATTCCGCCAAACTGACAAATAGAATGCATTAGAAAAATTGTAGTTACGTGATTATCCGCGGCTATCCCTTCAGAAAAGAACCCTTTGATTTTTGAAGTAATAAACGAATAGTTGGTTTATGGTCATCTAACGTCGTTTATTATACTTCACCCCTAGTTTGTCCAACTCGGGTAACAGAGTCTTATTTAAAACACACTCTAATCAACTAGTGTAGAGCGAAACCAAATCTCTTTTAGCGCATTGAACTAAGATGATCCAACACCCAAGTCGTGTTGGGCCCATTAGAGAGACCACCTTGGTCCAAAATCAAGGGCTCTCATTAAAAAACCGTTGCAATTCGTACAAATTACAGCTTACAACCTTATCCTCAAAAAGGAATTCAAATTTCGAATAGAAAATCCCTCATATTTCTTCCCGATTTTCTCTCTAAATTGACCCCAATCTTCCCCTATATAAACTCTCGTCCTCTCACTGTTAGAGGGGGGATTTTTGGACCATCAAAAACACACAAAATTTCATTGAGAAATAAGGTCTTGGATAGGTAAAAAGCATTTCAGATTTAAGAATTTTTTAGAGGAAAACCTCCTCTTTCTTTTGTTGTTCTCCAGTCGCTGGTTCATCGGAGTATGGCGTAGCTCCATTGCGGTGGTGGAAGTTCCTCGTGGCTAGCTCGTTCTCGTCTCAGTTCGCTGCACCGAAGAAGACAATAGCTTTTTCTTTTATTATGTTTCATTCTAGTAGTATGCATTAAATATGTGTTTGTTTGCATTTTCGTTTTATGTTGTAACTAAGCTACATAGTTAAATTTTGTGCTAAGATTTAATATTTTTTGTTGCTATTTACTATTCAAGCCAACTATGACTATGATTAGGCTTTGATTCTTAATTTTTTGCTTTAAAAGAGTTGAGTTCTTACTAGCTTGAGTCATGAAAAATATTAACTTCCTCATTCTTTTGTTAAGCAACTACTATTATTTCTATTTAGGTTATTTAATTGTGTTTAGCATTTCATATGTTGCATTGCTTCTTTACTGCCTATTCACTGCCTTTGCTTCTTAAATATTTGATTTAGATGGTAGTCTTGAGTTCTTGACTAAGAGTTAAATCTACTTTGTTAAAAGGATATTCTCTTGATATGTTAAAATCTAGCCATGCTTGAAAAGGCTCTCATTTAGATTTGATGGCGCCATTTAGTTTGGTTAGTATTATTTTGTTAGTATGAGAGTTTGATGTTGGTTTAAACTTTACCTTAGATTATTATCTCTATGGCTTAATGTGATATGATATAATTAAATTCATTTCCTGCATTCGAGTATGTTAGCTTAGGTTGATTTCATCATGAAATTTGCTACTGATTCCTATTCAGATTAAATGGAATTTGTCTAAACCATGCATGATTAATTCATCTCAAGTATGGTAATGATTTCTTGTGCAAAATAAATCCATCTATTTATTAGCTACTTTGGTGCAAATATTTTGGGTATACTGGCCGTGTGAATTAGTTATGGTTTTAAAAGTACTTGTGTGCATTTATTAATTGATTGGACGTCTCTTTCTCGTGTATTAACCTATATTACTCTTTTATTACATGTGAAATCCATTATCATGTCAACTTTATCATTCCAGGAGCATGAGCTGAGATATAAATCTCGGAAAGCTGAAAATAGGCTGATATACACTGGTATACAATCACTGTATATATGATATAAAGGTCGAAATGCAGCTAATACAAGGCCTAAAATTGAATTACAAGTTGCAGGGGTTGAATTGGGCTGTATACATTGGATATACAGTCTGATATACAGGAAAATGAGCCAAAATATGATCCATCTACAGTAATATACACTCGATGTATACACAGTAAACCAGAAGCGAAAATGGGCCAAAAGCCCAAGTTTTTGGCAGGCCCCTTTTGCTAGTTTGGTACAGGAAGAAAATTTGGGCCGGTCAGCCCAATAATTTGGATTGTCGGTTTGAAGTTAGGACAGGAGGAGCAAATTTGGGCTTGACAGCCCAATAGTTTGAAATTCGGACAAGAGTCTAAGTTTATTTATTCCCTTTATTTTCCTTTTTTATTATTTATTTGTTGTAGTAACTAACTTTTATTTTGTTTGGTTCAATTTAATTAAATTCCCAAAGATAGCCTTTCTTTATTCTTTTATGTTTAATTGAAGTATTATTTATTATTTACTTATTTTGTTTATTAATAAAGTTATTTCCCTCAAAATCATTCTTATTTTATTTCCTTTCAAATAAAAATGAGTTTTTCTTTACATAATTAATATTTTCAAAGTTAGTCAAACCTTAGGTCAACCTCCTTTAACGGACACTTCAAGTGCCTAATATCTTCTTGAAGTGTAGATTGAACCCCGAATCCCTTTGATATTTTCAAATGATTTCTTCTGTTTGAGTTTTTTTTAAAATTATAAGTTTTCTTTATTTTTAAAAAAAAATTAAGTGAAGACTCTTTTACTAAGTATCTTTCCTAAATTGTTTTATACTTAGGACATTTGAAAAGTGATGTTTCTAAAGATAGTAAAATTATGACATAACAATTACTACTTGTTATGATAAAAGGAGTATACAAATACCCCATTTTGAGCCACTATTTAATTAGTTGTAGCTGAAGCTAATTGCAATTTGCAGATTAACTGTTTTGGAATAACTTCAAACATACAGTACTGAAATTGTAAAAGTTTGTCACTGCTATTTTAATCTATCTATAATGTAAATGTACAAATAAAACAAACCTATAACTTTGTTCATATATATATAAAGGGCAAATATTTAGTGTAGGGACAATTATTAGGCTGATAGTGCATTTCCAGTCACGTAGAATTGTTACAAACCAAAGGAAAGTAATAGATTTGAAACAAATATATTTAGCAAGATTAACTTTTATTACAAAGTAAATTAATGTCAAACTATTACACCTCAAATAGATCAATTATTACAATAGAAAGAAAGAAAAAAAATCCTAAGCCACTAGCTGACTATAGTCACGACGACATTCAGGATATGTCGTACGTGTAGTCATCCAAGTGTATATGCAGTCATGGTGATAGACATGACTGCATGGAAGGACTCGTACGTATTCTGTCTGTTCGAATTCACTCAAACAGACATGGCACGTACCATCATTTATTCCTTCTTGTACCGAATATTGTACAAGAAGGAATAAATTTACTATGCGTTTAATACGCTTTAGGGGGGCAGCACGCCTAATCCTATGGCGTACCTCCCAGTATAAAATAAGTAAAAACACAGCTACTAAACTAATGATCCCCATAACAAGGTATACCATATTATTAGGCATAGTAGCCCTATGCTGGCCTTCACTCTGAGCAATAGCATAGCCACTGCAACACATAGCTATGAAAATCTGTTCATGAATTAATCAAAGCAATAAGACATTGAATCAATCATATATCTAAATTTAATTTTCTTCAGCAGGCTGGGATGGTTGAATCGTGTTGATGATCGTTAACATATTCATCATAGTAGATATATAGGGGTGGCAAAAGCCAATCCGTTTAAGTTTGGGTAGGTTGTTTAAAAATCATACTCCTTTGTCAATTTCGAATCATAAACATTTTCTTCTTTATATATATATATATATATATATATATATATATATACAATTTTTTAAAATAATAGAGAGTGATAACTTCATAAATATAATTCAGTGCAGGTAACACTAAAATAATTAGTACGTGGCAAGTTTTAATTCATTATTCTAAAACTAATTTAACCAACCCAAATTCGGATCCACCCATTGAATTACTCGATCATACTAAAGGATTAATAATGGTTACAAGATATATATATTTGGGATATTCATCGTTGCCAGGCTAACACAAATGGACAAATATATATGTTGTTTCTGGAATTAATTTGATCACACACAAACATGCTTATTTCTTAAATAAAGGGAACAGACTTCAAATAGTAATGTCAAGAATTGCGTATTTCTTAAATTTAAATAGTAATGTGGTCATACCTTAACGATGAAATGCTGAGACATAGTTACAAGTAAGGTAGTAACTGAAGACGATCGAATTAAATTGATAGTTTTGAAAATGAGAGAACTGATGAATATCAAAAGAGAAATAATATTTTTATAGTTGTTTAACATAATGTTACAACTTACAAGTAAGCTTGTTTATAAACCTTTCTTGTAATGTTAGTTTTAAACGCTTCAAGATTTATGCTATATAGGGATAAAAGAACAAAAAGTAGTTTAGAGAATTCAGAAATATCAGAATTAAAAAAAAGTTCTTTTATATAGGTGATGCCTTAATTGAAAATATGTTTTGCCATTTTTTACATCTACTTAATTAGGTCCTATACTTTTTAAATCTGGTCTTTTTGTCCTCGCAGAAAACTTAAATTTTATAGAAAATATAGTGAATGTATATACATTTTTTAGTGTGAAACCAAGATTATTAAGTGTGTCATTCTCATTCACGTCAATTTGCCGCATCATATTATATAGCCAATAATGCATTTAGTCTTTTGGTTATAAACAGTAAAACAAAAATAAAAATAAAAATAATTTAAGAAACAAAAAATTAAAATCATTCGAATGCAATTTCACTTAAAACTCGTTTGATTGGGAAATAAGTTATCTCATGATTAGTTATTTCAAAAAAAGTTATCTCGAATTATTATCACAAACTCAATGTGGGATAAAAATTAACATCACAATTCCAGAATACCTAATTTTGAAATAGTAAATTATTTGGTAACTTTATCCTAATTAATCATGGAATAAACTCGTACTAACATTAATCTCGAAACTATTTTTTTCTTATCGTTCGTGAAATCAAACGAGCCCTTAAATTATACCCGGCCCAAATTGATTATGTTCAACAAACCGACCCATTAAAAAAACCTTTGAAGAAAACTCTACTGGTATTACCGGCGGCGGCTGTCAAAACTCTTCCCTAAAACTTTACTTGTATTGCCGGCGGTGTCACGTCCGGTTGAAAATCTTCAAGAAAACAAAAATGGCGGAACTTGCTGTCAAAATAGAGATACCCCAGAAAGCTGAAGAATTGGAGGAATTGGAAGAGGAAGATGAAGAGGGAGAGTTATCATGGTCTTCCGACTCTGAAATTGGTGAAGCTTTGGATTATTTGGACACAAAAGATAATTCTGAATCGAATGTTGGTGCTTTTAGTCTCCAAACAAGGCGCCCAAATGCTCATGGAGGACTTCATACTAGACCCAATTCTTCTGCTTTACAACCCCTTTCTAATCGTACCCAGAAATTTGCTAATCATATCAGAGCTTCACCATTAGAGGTAATTTTTGAAAAGTTTGGATCTTTTTATTTTTTATTGTGTTGAATTTGATATAGTTAAGGATGAAAGGTAGTTTCGAAGCTTAGTTAAACAAGGACAGAGTGGAACTCTTTGTTTATTTTTTGAATTTGAATGTTACATGTTAGTAAGTTAAGCTTAATCGTAGCAAAGTTTCACCTTTAGAGGTAATTTTGAAGCTTAGTTAAACAAGAAAGAGAAGTAT
>JAJOOR010044768.1:0-15222 GCA_036250505.1 Solanum acaule
ACTTCCCTAAGCATTGTGTACGTTTTAGACTTCCTCACCTCTTTATTTCCTTCTCTTTATTTTCAGCTTTCTCCTTAACAATCATGTCACAAGTAACTCGCATCATTTCAAGAATACCCCAAAAATCTTTATTACGCTTGCTTTATTTTTTTGTTTCATATATAGGGGCTCATTCTTTCAATGAGGGCTTTTTCATCACCTTGCAGCTATCACTGGTCACCTTTTTATCACTAAACCATCTATTGACTTTCAATTCTATCAATTCCAATGAGTCTATTATACAATGCTTAGGAAAGCATAGTGAAAACAACTAGTGATTCAATAAAATAGTTCATGTAAATTGAGGCTACCAACAAAAGGCTACAGGCTCAAAGGGGCTACTAGTGATATTATATTTGATAAGGCTAAAATTCTGAAAACAATCAAAGGAGGCATATTATCATCTCTTAAACAAAGCAATAATTTTGATTTTGCTTCAATAACATTCATGGCAAGTTCTACACTAAGATGCAAAACATGGAATACACAATGTCTCACCACACATGGCAGAACTTCAATTCAGGTAAGTTTTCTCATAAAGCCCACCAAAAAAGCAAAAATTCAAATTAAGCTTAAATTGCAGTTTCAAGTCAAACACAAGAGTTCAAAGGCATCCATACATATTCACCCACATGCTTTCATACAAAAATTTCCTCCCAAATTTTCAACTTTAGCACAAACACCATACCTACAGACTCAATGACAAAAATTACCTTTAAGACGGTCGTCATCCATCTATTATAGGGCAATGCGACTCAAGTGCGATGATTGACTCAATCTTAAGAAGAAAATCTTTTTGTATTTTGTACGCTTCAAAGGGACTATCCTTTGTCAAAGAGCCGAAAACAAACTCCAAGGAACCTAAATCGAAAAGAAAAAAAAACAAACAACTACTATATGCATCAGAGTCGGACATACACCCCACCCTACACTTAAAAATAAACACTGTCATCAGTGGTACAAAACATTGGAATCACTAATACGAAGGTAAGGTGAATAAATTTCTGATTATTCCTCTGTGAAATCAACACCATTTGCCTCCTCCACGGCCTGAAGTGGGTCCACATCCTTCGTATCGGAGTCAGAGTCCACATCGGAGCCAGTGCAAAGCCTATACTCATCTATGAGCACATCATCATCCATAGGCTCAAAGAACTCGGGTCCGATACCAAGTACCGCCTATGCATGCACATTCAATGGATACTTGTTTTCCACCTCCATAAGCTGCTCCCGAGTCGAGGCTTTATATCCATTATTATTTCGTAGCATCTCCGGCCAAACATGTGTGCCATGATCATCTAATCACGTTGGTACCCCTCTGCGATAGTGAGGGTAAGACCCTAATCAGTGTTGGGCTCTTTAGTCTTTGTAGCATCCACGGGGACAACAAATAATGGTGCTCTCTGTAACACCTCGGATTCAGAAAGAAGAGAAAAATGTAGTTTTTAGGCTGGTATCTATGTCTACAGGTCGTAGATGGCAATTGTTGGAAGTGGGAAAATATTTTTTTTCAAAACAAGTAAAAGTATCCTATTTACGGTTCACCAGGACCACTTGTCATTTCATGTACGAGTCGTAGATAGATCTCGTAGGTGACCCCCAAATTTAATGAATTTAAAAAGCTTAAACTTGGTTTATATGGTTAGCATGTACGGTTTGTATAAAGACCTAAGAGCCATACATAGGGTTCCGTCAAAGTTGATTAACATTTGAAGTCCCAGTAACATATCTACGGTTAACTAGTATAGTCCGTAAAAGGACTTACGGCCTTCTATGGACCGTAGACGGGTTCAAAGTTATTTTATAGGAGCTTTTGGGTCTTTTCCTAATTATTTAACCCAATACTATGTCGTTTTACCTTCTACCTAAACCCTATAACGGTTTTAATCCCCAAATTAACCATTTTTCAACTCATTCTTCAATTTCCCTAAAACTAACAGAAGTCATCCTCCCAAATTTTCTCAAGATCAAGAAAGAAGAAGAACAACTAGAGTTCAACTACAAGTATCCAATCCTCAAATTCTTATGGGTTTTTAACATCAATGTATGATAGTATTCACCTATGGAGTCCTTTCCTACATAGGGTTCTTAAATTCTCCAATTTTTACAAGTGAGATTCTCCAATTGTAGTTAGGGTTTTATTCAATCTTCATGGGTTCTTTTCAATTATGAGCTAATTGATTATTTTCTATCTTTTTTATGCATGATTGAAGTAATTACATGTTTTTAAGTTGAATTCACATGAACCCATGCATAATCCATGATTTCTAGACTATGATCATATGATGAAGCTTATGAACTATGAAATATGAAATATGAATTCATAAAGATATGCATGTTTCTTTATGAAATTATATGGATGATTTAAGGTTGCTTTGAGATTAAAGCATTGATGTTATTGTTGTTGTTGTTGTGAAAGAATTTCTCACATACTACTCAAAACATGATTGTGAAAGGGTTTATCACAAAAAGGATTCATTAGGTTGAAAGGTTTTCTCACCTAACTGAATCAAGATGCGGGAGCTATATTCTAGCTTGGATTGACTACTTAATTGTACACTTACATGAATAATAAAATGAATATGATTAATGACTATTTCATGGAATTTATGCTTAGCATCGAGTGGACAAGCAATGATTACCCATGTCCCATAACTATGTGACCCTATAGGTTTGTCTTAGATAGACATTAGCTAGTTGATCCACTTTAGCTCAAGTTTATGGTACTTACCTTGACAGGTAAGGACATCTTTTTTCAGTGTGGGATAGACAACGGATTCCATGTTATAGGTCACATGGTCTATGTCGGTTAAAAGCAAACTTCCCACAATTATGAACAAAGGTTACTTTCTAAAGTATCTTATAAGTATTTTTATAATATAATTAGCATTCATTGACCATGATTATGACTTATGTTTTCTAACATGGTACTTTATGATTTAGCTTGGTCATTGCATGTCATATAATGTCCTTTTAGCATTATTTCATAACTCTTATGCATTGCTATCATACTTGGTACATTCTATGTACTAATACATACTTGTGCCTACATTGTTTCACTAATGTAGGGTCAGGCGGTAATATTCCCCATAATTGTGGCTAGTGATCCCTCATAGGCATTGAAGATTGGTGAGTCATCATGCTCCAAGGACCGAGACTCTTTTGTTGCTTTTATGTCATTTCCATTTCAAAATTTGTATGTGATGTATGGATTAAGTCCCAATCACTTCCTTGATGTAATAGATGACTTTGACACTTATGTTTAGACTTCCGCTTCGGTCAAACTCTTTTGTATGAAATTCTATCTCTTGAACTTCTTACTTCTATTATTTTGTTGATGTATGCTAAGTGGCATGTGTAGGGCCTCTCGGTGTTGTATACGCCATGCTACGCCTAGGGTCTACTTTAGGTCGTGACAAACTCCTCAGGAACACCTGCAGTTCGACGCAAATGGGTTATAAGACCCCCCCCCCACAAAGCATACCTACGACCTCGATGCACACGAGCCTTCCTCATAGTAGATTGGAGCACCGCGCTAATGTCTACTTGGTGCTTGTCATAAGAGCATAACCTTAACACACTCTTTCATCAGTGATGTCTATTTAATACAACCTCAGGATCAAGCAGTTCATCACAATCTTCAGCCACACTCAAGATTCCCTAGTCATATGAGCATACGGATGTGACTGATGAAACCTCTTTGAATTGTGCTTTCTCTAGCGCACTTTATACTTAGTCCCATATATAGTGTGTCAAATGGCCTAGTAAGGTGGGCGGATGTTCAGGCCAGTCACCACCAAAGGATCAGTGTCAGTCATGCCCAGAATGTCGTCCAAGACTGCCGGTATGAGAGTATCAAAACCCCTCTCAACTTCACAAAATGAGATCATGACTCACTCACCCAATTTAATTAAACCTCATGGACCACATGCAAGTGGCTCAGCAAAAATAAACTCCATGTAGAATTCTTAAATCCTCTACATGATTCTAGAAAAGTCCCTGACTATATTGTCATGCTCAATGCATACATCTGAGAAGTATCTACCTTTCGTGTGCTTCTTCCACCATGTTTTCCCCTCTTTGACTATTGCCTTCAAGCCAAAACGGTGTGTTTGCCCACGAGGGACTACTAGTGTGGGAAGTACATTCCCCCCACTCTAAGCTTTCTTTCAGAGGCTCAAAGACACTACCTCTTTACTTGGGAGTTGGGTTCTCGACATGTTAACCTACAAAAACAACAGCACACAATCCTAACTCAACCCACAAAAATACATGTAATAATCAAGAGGTATGGGTGGTGAGAGGACACTGATTTAACGTTTCAAGAACACCTCATCCAATTCTAGGTGTTCAATGATCTTAAATCAGTATAAAACCCAACTAAATGAGTTGGGGTCGAATCCCACAAGGAGCGGTACGTGTTTCAGTTTCAATTAGGAAGTATGAATATGGTCTAATCAGCCATAGTAATAGAAATTATCGATTAAAAACATAACCAAGTAAAGAAGGTGACACGAATGTCAGATGGAGGGTTTTGACTTTAGTTATCAACTACAACCGTCACAAACACTAGGAATTAACAATAATGAGACGGGTTCTTGGGATGTGATCGATTATAGACAAATATAGACATAGGGGTAATTGCAACTATTAGTAAATAGCTAGATATTAGTGAGTAGGTTGGACTATAAGGGAGGTAATTTTCTCTCAAACAATTACCCCCGAATCAAGTGATTTCTCTCGAACATCAACAAGCATGCAAATTGAGAGCAACCTACACCTTAATCCATTCACTCTTTTGAGATAAATGCGTGGGATTGGGTTTAGGATTTACTCTCTCAAGCTAAACCTAGATCAACCCTATATCCACAAACCATCAATCAAAAACCTTAGTTCTAAAACCTCTTTATCGAGCAAGTCAAGAACACAAAAGTAGAATTGCATTTGCAACTACAATTCTTAAATTAAACCACAATTAATGATTAAACTCACTTTTAAATAGCATTAAAACTAACAATTAGCAATACCCATAAATTAAATCAGCCCATAATCAAATGATCACACCCCAAGAATTGGGTTTTATCTAGACGTTATAAAAAGGTAAAAACAATTACCAAATTGATTATCCATCAACTGGGTAAGAGTGATTTCGTCCTTACAATGCTCCAATTTGATGAATCTCAAAGACCCAACTTCCAAATTCTCAAAAGTGATTTTTTTTGATCCTCCAAAGCTAAAGAAAACTCTAGAGAAAAACTGTCTAAAAATGTCAAAAGATTAAGAATAATGTCAAAAGATTATTGATAATGTCTGATGATACTAAACTAAATGTTCAAAAACGTATTTATAGTCACCGAAAATAAGCTACGAAAGCCCATTTGGCGAAGTAAGTCGGGCTCACCGAACCACTCGGTGAACCGCCCATTGGTCTCTTCTATCGCCCATTCGCCTTGACATTCAGCATCCTCAAGGTCTGTAACTTTGGGCGATCTATCTAGGTTTCGCAGAATCACTCGGAAATCCGTCGACTGCTCATCTTTGTCGCCGACTTGGTTCTTTCCTTCAGAGCTTGGCACACTGGAACTTTAGGAGGTCTGATGAGCCACTCGGTGACACGCCGAGTGCTCTTGGCGATCCTCAGGCTCGCGCATCTTCATTTCTTCAGCTTGTTTTGTTCTTTTTTGCCTGTTAGTGTCCTTTCTTTGTTCCTCAATTCATATTCCTGAAAATCAAGGAATTAACATCAATTATTGGCACAAATTAACCATTTGAGGACACTAAATCTATATAAACAAAGCCCTAAATGAGTCCAAATCTCGGACTCATCAACACCCCCAACTTAAACTTTTGCTTATCCTCAAGTAAAACTCAAGTTCAGCAGATAAAAAAGGATGTCTCAAACAGTGTTACATAAGACTCAATTATGAATGCACACAACAAGACTCAACTTACTCATGCAAGGATCAATTATGCACTCAAAGTTTCTAGTTGTGACTTACCATTATCAAAGATGCTCAAGTTCACAATATTTGCTTCAAATGCAAGTTCAAGCTCAACAAAGGTACTAAAATGCCCTCACAACAAAGATGATTCCATACTCACACATAATTCTTCAACAATTTATAGTTCTGGAATCACATACTACTCTCACACTCACAAAGTTGAACACATGTATGACTTCACCCATAGGTTTGCCCTTATTTTCCAATCAACACTCGTTTCAGCTCACTCAAGATCAAAAAGGTCTTTTCAAGGCTTGTAACGGGGCTGAGTGTAAAGGTATGGTCATTTAGGCTCAGTGGTTGCTACCCTCATGAAATGTGGTTTGAACATCGCTTTCTTCCTTTACTTCAACATTTTAATCATGCTCAAAATTCACCCCATTATTCACTTTCGTATGGACTACCGAATACCCCATTTCTTTTTGCAATTTTCATCACTTATTTCACAACTTTTTCATTCTTTTTTCTTTTGCTTTCTTTCTTCTTTTTTTTAATATGGAGGGGTTCCATCTTTTTTAAAACCATGGATCAAATGGGATTTTTCACATTTCTTGATTTACCTTCTCTTTTCACCACACCCCCAACTTAGGCTTTTGGCCTAAGTTGGCTATTCAAACAAATCACACTTCATGAGAGTTATGGGTGAATGGATAAAGAGGGGTCATAACTGCTCAAGTTTCTTCCAATAAAAGGATAAGGTTCAAAGGAGGTTCAAGGAAGGTTCACACACCTCACAAGGTTGGCCACAGAAGGGTATATTGTCAAATTGTTTCACTCTTCAAAATTGTTACCTAAGATCATTTCAAGTGCTTGCATCACTTAGTCAATCGAACCAACGGGTCAAATTCTAGGTGTCATCACACAAGGTTCAAAGTACCCTCATCACACAAGGCATTGGCACCAATATCAAACGAGACTCCACACTTTCGCTAGTGTGCAATTCTCATCACAAGAGACTCGTTCGATAATCGGCTAGTCACAACGAAATGCAAAAAGTTCACACATTATCTATGCAACTTCATTTTTCCTTATCGTAGTCGTACATTTATTTTTGTTCGATTAAGAGCACTATTCAAGTCATCGATATTAATCATAACCTATACTCAAATTTGCACAAGAACAGACACAATCAAACACACAAGAGGTGGCAAAAATTTCAAAATTGGTTAGAAACCATTTTCATTCAAAAACAATGAGCTACAAGCTCAAACATCCACAAGATAGAATCAAAACACAATTAAAACACAAAACCCAATATATATATATATAAAATATAGTCACAAGAGGTAGGTATGGAAATACCTCACCCCACCCACAAAAGAAAAACAATTGTCCTCAAATGCAACAAAAATAATCAAAAGTCAATAAAAACGACAGAGAGGGAGGTAAAGAAGAATCATGTCTACACAGTCGCTCCATCTGTCTAGGCATCAATGCCCAGGGTCACACTCTGATCGTGGGCATCTATTCCCGGTGTAACATCAACACTGGCTCTACTAGAGCCTGCCATGGATGTCTCTGTCAGCGATGTCTGAATGACTAACTATAGAATCGTCTCCTCTAAATTAGGTAGGTCCTCATAGATGGTCGCCTCCTAAGCATCAAGTTGTTTCTCATCGGTCTTTCCCTCTGACTCATCAAATGCCACATCATCCATAGGAACATCTCCGGTGGTAGCCGGAGGCATCTCAGAACTGGCCGGGACATCCTGAGCCTCAGCTGACTCAAAGAGAGAAGTGAAGTATGTGGACTTCAGATAGTCCACATCCTTCCTCAAATCTAAAACCTCGGCTTTTAAAGTTGTCACCTCAAAAGTAACCCCATATCGACTCTCACAATTCTTTACTCTCGCTATGAGAACATAAATAGATGTCTAGAAGGGTGTCAAAGTAGCTAACATGGCTCGCTCAATCATCCAAGACACCTCGGCCTCTAGCCGGGAAGCCCGCACATCAGTAAAATGGGATAAGTGCCCCATCTTAAGGAGCATGTCCTGAGTAATCCTAGTAGGATGGGAAGCTGCAGAAGGACTTGGGGCCTGGGAAGAAGTGGTAGCGGATGTACCTGAAGGCTCAGAGGCTGGAGTAGGCAAAGATGTCTCTGAAGGTATGGACTCAACATCAACCTACGGGAAAGTATCCACCAGAGCCGCTCTCCTCCTATCTACCTCATCCCATGTGTACTCGGCCTCTATGCGCCGGATGTCTGTGGAGGATGTAGGTGTGACCTCAATGTCCGTCTTCTCATCACGAGGAACTCCAACCCGCCGACATAGCTCTGTAATAAGTATGGGGAATGGCAGGGATATATGGCGCTGCTTGGCCCTCATGGCCATCTCATGCTCTATGATTAGCCCCAAGTCGATGCTCTTCTGGGCTATGATTGATCCGAGACAGGCCGTCTTTGGGTGGAAGAGGATGAACTCATTTTTTGAAGGCATGATGGAGCTGCTAATGAACCCGAACCAATACCGGGCAGTGATGTTCGTGTCCTTCTTCTCAATAGGAGCTCCTGCCTCAATCCACCTCGGGGTGGTGTCAGAAATGAGAGGAGCAAGCTAGCCCTTTAGGTCATCCAAGGATGTCACAGTGGTAGCCACACTCGGGTAGTCAAAAACTGACCCTCTGTCAAACACAACATTGATATAATTGTCGTTGCATCTCATTTCTTTCCTTCGGACCATGACGGACTCTATCGGTCTGAAGGCACTGGCCTTCTTCTTTCCCTTTGGTACCAGGTCATCGTATGCCGTGTAAAACTCCCGGACCCATGTAGGAATATAGGGGCCATGGGGACTGGTAAACTGCTCAAATCTGTAGAACCGGAGAATGTCTCACACATTGGAGTACCTATCCACTACACCATCCGTGGACAATCTCTTTTCCTCGAGAATGGTCCTCAGTCCCTCGGCCTTTAGCCTATTGAGTAGCCAGGGAGAAGGATTGTGAACTAGCGTTGCTGGAACCACCGTCTGTGCCGGAGCTGGCACTGTGTCATCAGCAGAAGGGACAGACTTCAGGATCCTAGACAGATTTTGACGAGCCTGGGATCGGATCTCAATTCATCGGGTTTGTAGTGGCTGGTCATCCTCAGGCTCAGAGAATGAGGCCTGAGAATGGAAAGAGTCCCCATCACTGCCAGAGTTGTGCTCCGGTCTATCAGATAAGGGCGTTTTGCCCTTTCTCTTGCCTCCTTTAGGAGGTGCTTGCTTTCCCTTTTTAGAAGGAGCAGCAGCTCCCTTATTATTGACGATTCCCTGTGCTCGTTTGCAGGGCAGTGTGCCACTCTCATCCAAGTTGGTCCAAGCCATATCTTCTAAACAATCGAAAAAGTTAGAAGCAATTCTAGAAAAATACAAAATATAGGTTGCAGAAAAACTCGTCAAACTAATTGACAAGTCGCCGAGTCTCTTTGGCGAGCAAGATCGGACTCGCCAAAAGAACTGGCTTGAAACTTTCCCAGAAAATGGTTGGTCGGCGAAGTGCAGGGTCCTTCGGCGATTCGCCAATTCACCGATACCACTTGGCGAGGTCAGACTAGCCCACCGAAAGTTACAGCGTGTTTTAGGGGTTAGGGGCACAGAAAGGGCGATCAAGGGAAACTTTCGGTAAGTCGCCGAGTTCACTCGGCGAGCTCAGGCTTCCTGCTGAAAGTTATAGACTCTAACTCAGTCAAAACACAAAATTAAGGGGGATCAATGGGGACGTTGGCGAACCGCTGAACGGGTCGGCGAGCTCGACCCAGCTAGCCGAATTGCCCAACATGCCAAATTTCAACCTTGTTTCCCAAATTCAAACCCACAGCCCCCGAAAACAAAATCAAACAACACACTTATTCAATTACGCTCAGACCCACTAGACCCATGCCACTGAGGTACTCAAACTTCCCCCGATTTGGCCAAAATTGTTCATTTGATGACTTTTGCCATTAAGAATGACGTCAAACACTCCATAATTGGGCAAAGTACGTCATTTAGCACAATTGGAGTTACTTAGACTTCACCCAACTAGACCTAACAAACATTTACCGCAACCCAAAAAATTATGATCAATTTTAAAGCAGGAAACTTGGGAAATCAACAATTTAGGCAATTAAGCATAATTACGAAACTACGAGAGGCAAACTAGCACAACACTACAATTTCAGTACAGGCCCAGAACACAACAACAAGATTCAAACAAGTACATTCGAATTCAACCTCTATTCAAGAGTTTAGGGTTCGAAAAACCAAACTTTATGCCAAAATTAGAGTTTGAAATGCTAGGTGGCAATGAAATCCAACTCCGAGAATGAGATCAAAAGCAAAAACAAGTACAAGTAACAAAAATACGGGAAATATGAAGTGCGGGTGTGAGTGTACGAGGTTAGAAATGAGAGAATATGAAAGATTTTGAAATTTTAAACATTTGGCCTTTTAAGACCTTTCTGTTCACGACCCATTCGGCGGTATTAGTCGTCCTCACTGAACCATTCAGTGATGCATCGAGTGGTAACTTACCTCACCTAGTTTTACAGGACCTCCAGTTGATTTGGGAGTCCAAAAGATGGACAAAGTTGGGTTTGCCGACCTGTTCGGTGAGTCACCGACTCATCCATGGGCACGCTGAGTTTTACAAACTCTCACCTGTGATTTTTATGAGTCCAACGGCGCTCCAAGTCGGGATCACCGACCTCTTCGGCAAGTCGCCGACTGGACTTTTGGCTCGCCAACCTGCATTTTTCAAACACAATCCACTTTTCCACCTGCACAATCAACACCCATTATTCAAAAACAAACACAAAGCATTAAAAACTTAGGTTGCCTCCCAAGAAGCGCATTAGTTAACGTCGTGGTACGACGCAAGTACCCATTAAAGCTTCATTATTGGGGTTTGCCATAGTGTCACTTGGCAACCCCTCTTTGTGTTTTGGAATGATATGGGATGAAGTCTAACCCAGTTGGGTCTCTAGTTGCATAATCGAGATGGAATGAGAGGTCACCATCCGATTGAGGATTGAGACATTCTCGTTTATCTCTTTCAACACTCTGTCATATCCTTCGACTTTGTTGAGAATACGTAAGAGTATATTTTCTATTTGACCACCCTCACTATTCTTAGGCTTTGGCGCTCATGGGGGGAACGTACCTATGTTTTTTCCCCTCTATATTCCATCATTGGTTACTACCTAGACTTGAGTGGTTTGCACATTGAATTCCTCTTTGAGTTGCTAGGAAGTCTACTTCGTTTTTGTGCAACACTTCAAATTCCTCGATATTTTTGGACAAGATATCTAGTCGGGACATTATTTTGGCCAAGTTCTGGTCCCTAGCTGGATCCTTGTTGATCTTGTCATGCAATCGATGAGTAGGGATGTTGTTGCATATGATTGCCACACTATACTACCCGGAGAAAATTGATCAGCCAATCCTCTATTAACAGAATCAAGACCCCTATAGAAACATTCCAACAACATATTATCTGGGATTCCATGAGTTGGGCACAACAACAATAGTTTCTTAAACCTTAGTCACGTTTCATGGATTGGCTCACCCTCCGAGTGCTTGAAATATAGGTTGTTAATCCTAAGAATCATTATCTTCGAAGAAGGGTAGCTCATTTGGATAGCATTTCTACCATTTACGCCCATTTCCTCTGTTCTAACACAAGTAACACAAACCCAAAACTAAAAGTAAGTAGATTCAACTATGAATAATAAGAATACAATTCAACTTCACCAAAAGAATTTCAAACAACACCACTCCCCGGCAGCGGCACCATTTTGACTTAACATTTCAAGCACACCTCATCCAATTCTAGGTGTTCAACGAACGTAAATCAGTATAAAACCTAATTAAATGAGTTGGAGTGAAATCCCTCAGGGAGCGGTACGTGTTTTAGGTTCAATTAGGAAGTATGAATGTGGTCTAATCAGCCATAGGAATAAAAATTATCGATTAAAAACATAACCAAGTAAAAGGGGTGACACGAATGTCAGGGGGTTTTGGCTTTAGTTATCAATTACAACAGTCACAAACACTAGAAAATAACAATAATGAGATGGGTTCTTGGGATGTGATCAATTATAGACAAATATAGACATATGAGTAATTGCAACTATTAATAAATAGCTAGATATTAGTGAGAAGGCTGGACTATAAGGGAGGTAATTTTCTCTCGAACAATTACCCCCGAATCAGGTGATTTCTCTTGAAAATCAATAAGCATGAAAATTAAGAGCAGCCCACACCTTAATCCATTCACTCTTTTGAGATAAATATGTGGGATTGGGTTTAGGATTTACTCTCTCAAGCTAAACCTAGATCAACCCAATACCCACAAACCATCAATCAAAAACCTTAGTTCTAAGTCGTTTGAGTCATCTTCTCTGTCTAAGATTCAACTCATTCTGACTGAAAACATATTGATACTCTTATGGTCGATGAACACATCAACATGCATGCCTTAAAGATAATTATGTCATATCTTTAGAGAAAATACCACTTCTGCCAACTCGAGATGGTGAGTCAGATAATTCCTCTTCTGTATTTTAAGTTGTCTAGAAGCATAAGCTATAACCTTACCATTCTGCATCAGCACACAACCAAGTCCAACTTTAGACGCATCGCAGTATACAACAAAACCTTATGTACCCTCTAGTAGGGTCAATACTGAACAGTAGTCAATCGAGTTTCAATTCCTAAAAGCTTTTCTCACAAGCCTCAAAGTATTGAAACTTGGCCTTCTTTTGGGTCAGCTTAGTCAATAGGGATGAAATGAATGAAAACCCTTCTATAAACCTTCTATAGTAACCAGCTAAACCTAAAAAACTTCTTATGTCAGTTAGAGATGTGGGCCTCGGCCAATTCTTCATTGCCTCTATTTTTTGCGAATCAAATCGAATACCTTTACCAGATACAATATGGCCTAAGAACGCCACAAATTCTAGCCAAAACTCATTCTTTGAAAAAATGACAAATAACTCACAATCTTTGAGAGTTTGGAGGATTATTCTGAGATGAACGACATGATCTTCCTTGTTTCTAGAGCAAAATGTCATCAATGAATATGATAACAAACATATCCATATACTGCTTAGACACTCTATTCATGAGATCCATGGATGTTGCAGGAGCATTACCCCTGATGTAATGATTTATTTCGTAGTTTTAAACTATATGTAATGATTTTGATGTCATCTATCGCGTCAATCAAATAAGTTTACTATTCATTTGCTCGCACTTTTTTTCTTTGACTTTTTGTTGTTCATCACACATGTATTTAATATTATTACATTATTGAAATCTTGTGAAGCCACATTACATTACTATATGGATCCGATGAGAGAAAAAGATTTAGACAAAAGTTATTGGATTCTCGTAAAGCTACATGATATTACTATATGGATCCATCACTACTTGACTATTTCTTTTCTTTTTTTACACTAATTTGTGTTTACAGTTATGTTATCCTAAACTACTCAAATATGTGTCATCTGTTAAATGGCGTAGCTTGATCAAATCACATAAATGAATCAATAGAATCATGCCACAATCCAAATTATAAGGCTTGTCAAATCAAACCAAAGGGGCAACAAAGACATGTTATTGTATAAATGAAGCATTCCAGTCAATTAGATACAGGTAAAAGATTTGTTCTCATCATAAATTCTATCTTCCAAAACTATAAACATATATATCATAATTCAGAAAAGACATCAGAATTCACAATAAGAAGCGAGAGAGCTCGAAGATTAGATACTTTGATTTCTCTACAAACAACAAACACTCTAATATTTCTTTATAAGTTTGAAAGATCAAAATATAGATTTAGAGCCCTTGAACTCAAATACAATAAAGATAAAAATCCAAGGAAAATAATAGTTAGTTCTTACATTATTGGCTTATATCACTTTTGATTCTTGTGTTATTAGATCAAGAACTTTAAACAAGAATGTTTGAACAACAAACAACCAGTTCAAATATTTGCAATTAAGTTATACTGAATTCTCTTTCGGATAGGTCCTGAAAAGAGAAGGAAGGTTAGACTACTAACAAGCTTTTACCCAATAGTCCCCATTTTGGGAACATCTAAATGACTACATTATCAATTCCTAGATTATGTACTGTACTTTATTTGTTGGTTACATAGAACATTTTGCCAAAGGTTTCTAATCTATCCTTGTGTGATTTCTGTTGAAGCACATATTCAGAGGTGGGTGCAAGGCGTACGATTTAAAGCGGACTCTCCATTCATTGAATAGAAAATACCACCAAGATTTTGCAATCCATTACCAAAATTTATTTCAATTTCAAGAGCATTATCAATATTATGTCTTTGAAGGGGACTTGTGTTATTTTTGCCCCTAAATTAAAACAGAAACTAATTGTGTTAGAGTCACATCCTTTTGTATTGAATCCCCTACCCACCAAAACCGAGGAAAAATTCTCCCAACTCTCTTAATGCTTCAAACTTTGACATGAATTTTCATAAAATATCATAAATTGAGAGTAGGAGAAGGAACCAAAGTCGCATATGAGAATGGGACATGGGTGGACTATCAACAAAGAGATCTTGCCCAACAAATTTATAAGCAAATTTAAAATTTAAAGTGTATGATGAGTTTCTACACAATTTTTAAGGTAATATACAATAATATTGTTGAGTTAATTTGAATCCACATATATTATGCTAGCTCCGTCGACAATACTTTCCCATGTGGATGCAATTAGAAAATGGAAAAAATAAGAACAAAAATTAACAGTGTTAGCTTCAATTAGGTTGAATGGCCAAAAGAGAACAATTTATTTAATTGTTTTAAAATTGAAATAAACCAAAAAATCAAGGATTAAGACTATTATTTTTCCTTAAATCTATCAAATTTATTAGAGCTGTCAATATGGGCTAGCCCACCCCATCCGGGCTAACCCATACAGGCTTTGACAGTTTACGGGTCAGGCCAGGCTAGCCCATTTTTGGTGTGGGCCAGAAAACGGTCGGCCCAACCCACAAGTACGTGGGCTACAGGCTTGCCGGGCCAGCCCATTTTTTTAAAAGTTATATATTTTTTTATAATTATTAAATTAAATTATAAATTATAATTTAAAAATATTATCATAAATATCAACAAAACAATATTACATGGTGTTAATGTTACTACTTGTTAATCAAATCCACAAATAAAATTATCTTTATAATATTTA
>JAJOOR010044769.1:0-11555 GCA_036250505.1 Solanum acaule
GTCCCCCTCCTTGTATTTTGCTTTTTATTTTGAATGCTAAGGCCAGGGGGTGTTGCTCAGCCCTGACCCCCCCCCCCCCCCCAAGGGTCTTTAAAATAAAAAAAAATATGAATGTTAAATTATTATAATACCCCTAACTTAAATAAAGCTCTAACTAACACACCTCGCACTACAAACTTTTAGGCGAATCGTTACAAAGTCCTACTCGAAGAGTTCTCACTTCAATATCTCACATTGTTGATAATCACCAATGTTAAAACAATCAAACGCTCACAGTCTTCCCCAAGTGATGCAACTTCTCTCTTCTCTATCTATAACACAGCCAAACGTTGCTTGTTGTTTCCCATCAAACTTCCAACTTCTGCATAAAAACGAACATGTATGCCCTGTTACATTAGCTTAGCCAAAGGTACACTCTAAGTAAATCAAACCTTCTTCTACACTGTTTTTTGTTTTCCCTTTAAGCCTAGATTTGTTTTGTAGGAAATATAGAAGGAGAATACTATTTTTAGAGAATGCTCAAGTTTTATATAGGCTACTTAAGGCCACTTGAGATAATTAGAATCATCTATTACATCTCTATTTATACTAATAAAATATAAAACTAAACGTCTTCCACAAATAGCTAGATACATGTATCATAATTAATTAGATAGATGTATTACAAACTCCTAAAAGACTTCTTGAAAAACTAAGAGACAATATTGAAAGACTAAGAATCAAGGTGTGAATGCATTAATTCCAACATTCTCCCTTAGTGCATTTGCTTGACAACTCCAATGCCTTCTCGAAGATACCAAAACTTTTCTCTGCTTGGAAGTACTTTGGTGAAGATGTCAACAAGTTGTTCTTCTGTCTGACAATAATTGTAACTGAATTTCGCCTTTCTCTTGTGCTTTTGAATATCTCCTTCTTGATTGAGTTTGGTTTTGTAAATCCACTTTAGACTTACAACTTCTCTTTCTTTGGGTACACTCACACACTCCCAAGTATTATTTTTCTCAATCATTCAAATTTTTTCTGCCAAGGCTTTCTTCCAAACATCATGCTTTATTGCCTCCTCATAATTTTCTTCTCAACACCGGCAAAGTTGCATGATTGATAAATGTCACTCAACATTTTTGTTCCTCTTGGAGGTGGTTCTTCATCATCTGAATCTGAGATTTCTCCTCCTTGAGGGACATCTTCCTCTTCCTCATCCTTTTCTTGATTTGACACATCTAAAGATATGATAGAAGTATTCTCTACCTTATTCTTAGTATGTATTTCAGGAAAGCCTTGCACCATGTCTTTTTGCTTGAGAAGCTTCAAATCATGAAAATTCAAGTGACAAAATCTTTTTGTGCCAAAGCTATGAACCATCTACAACTTCATTTTTTAATGCATTGTACTGAAATTGTAAAGGAAATTTCTTTTTGTCATCTCTACTTCAACAATGACTTGATTTGGCTCAAATTTATCATAAATCTTGCAATAATTATCTCTAAACACAAAAGAATAACCATTTTCCATGAATTGACCAACACTAAGCAAATTTTCTTCCAAGTCAAGAACATAAAGCACATTATGAATTTGCTTACCACTCCCTTTTATGTTGATCAAAATGGTACCTTTACTTTTTGCATCAACTAAGACTCCATTCCCCATTCTCACTTTAGTAATAATGCTACTATTAATTGAGAGGACAACTTTTTCATCCCCAGTCATGTGATTGCTACAACCACTATCAATATACCATTCATTGCTTTTTGCTGAAACGTCACATTGAGAAGCAAAGAAAAGATTTTCTTTCATTTCTTCCTCATGTTCTTCACAGAAATTTACTTGCTGCTGTTGCTTGTGCCATCAATCATTCTCAATGTGGCCAATTTTTTTACAAAAGTTACATTGGGGCTTGCCTTTGTGCCAACATTTTTTTGCATTGTGATTAGTCCTTTTGCAAATTTTTTTAAAAAAAGACTAGTACTTTTCTCACCTTTTTCTTCATCCTTCTTAGAAGAATCATCATGATCCTGCTTTTTTTGGATTGTTATTCTTCTTTTGTTGATTTTTTGAGAAATTTTGAGAATTCTCATTTGTTCTGGACTGGAAAGCCGTCTCTTTGGGTTGATCTTCACGAAAAAACCTTCGCTTCTCGTGTGCACGAAATGATCCAACTAGCTCTTTGATAGAAAGCTTAGAAAGATCTTTCGTCTCCTCAGTGATAGCAACAATGTACTCATACTTTTCTGTGACACTAATTAGAATCTTTTTCACAACTTGTTGGTCAGAAATTGTATCACCATGATTTCTCATTTGATTAAGAATATTCATGACTCTTGTGCAATATTCATCTATTTTTTCAGATTCTATCATCTTCAAGTTTTGAAACTCTCTTCTAAGAGTTTAAAGATTTATAGTGCGTACGTTTTCATCACCGTACACCTTTGTTTCTAGAGACTCCCAAGCTTCCTTTGCAGTCTCACAAGTAGCAATTTTTGCAAAATATGCTCTTGAGACTCCCATTTGGAATTTGCTCAAGGCTTTTGCATCTTGATGATACTTAGCCTTAAGATTTTTCATCTATGCTGCTGTAAGTTCACCATCGTTTTCTGGCTCTTCAAATCCATTTGCAACAATAGTCCACAAACCTTCAGCTTTTAAATATGTTCTCATTCTTATCTTCCAGTATTCAAAATCGGTTCCATCAAAAAATAGAGTAACAACAACTGAAGAATCAGCACCTTCATTTGTTTTGGATGCCATATTTTCTTCTTCACCTAACCCCAGATTAAGAACGAAAACCTGCTCGGATACCAATTTGTAGGAAATATAGAAGGAGAATACTATTTTTAGAGAATGCTCAAGTTTTATATAGGCTACTTAAGGTCACTTGAGACAATTAGAATCATTTATTACATCTCTATTTATACTAATAAAATATAAAACTAAAGGTCTTCCACAAATAACTAGATACATGTATCATAATTAATTAGATACATGTATTACAAACTCCTAAAAGACTTCTTGAAAAACTAAAAGACAATATTGAAAGACTAAGAATAAAGGTGTGAATGCATTAATTCCAACATTTTTAAAGTTAGCAGTGTTCCTTCTCCAACAAAACACAGTTTAAGATTGGATTAGGCTTTCATGTCACTGCTCGCCAACATTAATGTGTTGTAAGTTTCTACCTAATTACTTTTTGCTCATGTTTATGTACTTCATATGTTCACTCACCTATATTACAATCGATAAAGATTGGGTTAAAGAACTTCCTTTGTAATATGGATGTTATTGATGTGTGTGACTTCTTGCCTTATCATGGTTTCGACATATCTTTGAGAAGATCTTATGTTTCCTGTAGCATGAAAATCCCATGCATCTGCCAGTTCTCTTGACATATTAGAAGTTAAGCTTGGAATTTCTATCAAGGGGTAATATTTGGTTATATGCCTTGAGGATATGAGGTTAAAGCCTTTCTTTCTCTAGTTTACTTTATACTAGTTGTTTCCAATTATTATGATTTTTCTTCCTGCAAACATTTGCAGTTCAGAACTGCTTGGGATGACGGTCTCCGGGAGACATCATATTAATGTCTGATTGGTAAGCTTCAAGACTACAAGTTAAGAGAACCCCATTACATGGAAATTTCCTACATAAAAGATGGTGTGGTTTCCTGGGATGGTGGAATGATAAGGAAATAGAGTTGTATCTGTATAGATATGTTGAATCTGACTTAAACCAAAGACTTCATTTTTATGGAACATACTTTTTGAAGAAACATAGAGTAGTATGCTATACAAAATCAAGAGCTACCGTCCAAGTAAATGTATAATCATGGTGTATATGTTACAAAGAAAAGGAAGAAGAACTTCAAGTCTACAAGGTGTAAAAAGAAGGAACACACAGCTATAAATTACTATAGAAATCTGAATGTGAAGAAGAGGACTGAAGTTTCTTGAGTTCTATTTGATTCTATAGATGTTTCATTACATATGGTCTATTTATAGATAAAGTGTGAGAATTACAACCACATAATAAGCAAAATATCTCACACCAAATTATGTACATATGTGGCTCACTAACCACCACTCATTTTAAATCTATGTAGGAGTTTCTAGAAAAATCTTAATTTTCTAACATATCTACTACAAAATATCTCAAATCTAGGAGTTTCTAGACAAATCTTAATTTTCTAACACTCCTCCTTAAGATTTTTCATTGAAACTCCTTGCAACAACCTTTGAAACTCAAACTTCTTAGTGGAAAGAGCCTTGGTCAGAATATCAACATGTTGATCTTCACTGATGCAATTCACCAACTTAACTTCACCATTCTTCTCAGCATCTCGTAAAGCATGAAACCTTATGTTGATATGTTTTTTTCTTCCATGCTGCACCAGATTTTCAGCCATTGCAATGGTTGATGTCATGCCTCGAGGCTACCCCCTAGACGTAAACATAGGACTTAGGATTACGAGTGACCCCAAGCTAACCCTGAGCTAGCATATCATAAGTATACTAGATAAACTGAAGTAAGAATTTCTATGTGGAAGCTTAAATCATGAATTAAACTAAAATTATGGGGAATACCCAATATTGTCCGAATATATAAACTATGAGCTTGATAACAACTAAAAGATCAAACTCCAAGAAAAATTGAATCTAACTATGTCTGAAATAAGCCTCCAACTGACTAGAGATGTTGGGACATGCCCTAAGTTAACTCTAACAAAACTGAAACTAAAAAGACTGAAAATGAAAGAAAACATGGCTATCATCCTCGAAGAATGAGGACTCACCACTGATACTGCTGAACTGGAGATCGGGAACCGATCTATGCGTGATCTGAATGCTGAGGACCTGAACCTACATCATGAGAATATGTAGCGCAGAGTATGCATCAGTACTTGAAAGGTACTGAGCATGCATGATAGGATAAAGCTGAACAACATATACATAACTGAAATAAAGCATGCTGAGCAATGATATAAGATGAACATGATGAATATATTGAACATACTAAACATAAACTTAACTGAATGCAATGACCAAGTACATAACATGCTGAAACTGAATACTGAGATATAACTAGTAACTTGGTCAATGCACTAGAATCTGACTGTGGGAGCTACTAATAATCGACATAAAGCCACATGAGCTAAACGTGGAGTCCGATGTATACGCCCCATCGAGAGGATCCAATATACCTTGCCAAAGGTATAAAGGCATGCCTGGAGTGATCACTACATATGATGCCCACAGAGGGGACTTAACCTATGGGGGCACGTAGTTCTGGGACTATGAGGGTGACTGACCCCACTCGATATTAAGCCTACTCCCAACTAGAATGTATAAAATACAACATAACTGAAATAAATTGGATAGCTCAAGATTCTGACATGCTAACTGAAAATGCAACATTAGGTACTAATAATGAAACATTTGTAAACTAATGCATTTATATCTGTATAAACTGACCTAGCAAGTGTAATTCATGAACTAAACGAATCTACACAACTAGGGTTTTGAATTTCATGCAAGAATTAAGCAGCATAGTTACGAAAACATAATATTCTGATTTGGATTAATCTAACAACTAATTCACTGCAATCATCTGAAGTTCTAGAAACCCTAAGTCTAAGCATAATAAAGGGAATCAAGAATCTGACTGAATTCTAGAAACCTAGTGGATGGAAGGAATCCACCAGTGAAATCCCACATACCTAGTGATGAATTCCACAAAGAAATCTTACAATTTCGGGGCTAGAACTGAGGGAAACTTGTTGCGTTCGTAGAGAGGGTTTGGTCGACTATTTCTTCTCTTTTTCCTTGGTTTGATCGATTTTTGGGAGAATGAATTGGTTTGGGTAAGTTCTGATTAAGTTACTAAGCTAAAATTGACCGAAACGACGTAGTTTAGGTGTCCAATGCATAGGAAAAAGACCAAAATGACCCTGAATTAAAGCTGTCGGGGCCAACTGATAAGACTGACCGACAGACCATGAATGGACCTACGTTCTGTCCTGGTCAACCTTCGTTCGACTTCAGGGGATGGCTTCTGAGGGGTCTGAACAATGGACCTGGACCACAGACCGTGGTCTGACCTATGGTCCGTAGGTCCTGGCGTAGGTCCAGACTTAGCTATTTTTTTTGGGTTTTCTGGGGCGGGGCTGCAGGTGGCCAAGCACAGACCCCACCTACAGTCCGTAGGTGCCACCATTGGTAGCACCTGCAACTTCTGGAATTTTGAATTTTTGTTTTCTAGAACATGGGTTGTTAGAGCTGATTTTTTGTCCACATAGATCACTGTTGGTTCTTTTGGCAACATATTCAATTCCAATAAGATCTTTCTTAACCAAATTGCTTGATTTATAGCATACCTGGACCACAGACCGTGGTCTGACCTACGGTCTGTAGGTCCTGGCGTAGGTCCAGACTTAGCTGGATTTTTTTGGTTTTCTGGGGTGGGGCTGTAGGTGGCCAACCACGGACCCCACCTACGGTTCGTGGGTCAACCTACGGTCCTTTGGTGGCACCTGCAACTTCTGGAATTCTGCATTTTTGGTTTTCTAGAACATGGGGTGTTACAGCTGATTTATTGTCCACATAGTCACTGTTGGTTCTTTTGGCAACATATTTAATTCCAATAAGATCTTTCTTAACCAAATTGCTTGATTTGTAGCAGATGTAGCAGCCACATACTCAGCTTCTACTGAAGATTGAGCTACAATATCTTGCTTCTCTATGCTCCAAGAAAAAATGCCTGAATCAAATGAAAAACAGTAACTAAAGGTGCTTTTGTAATCACTCAAACATCCACCCCAATCAGTATCTGAATTGTAATACCCTGCTATTTGAAAGAGCTAGAATTAGAAGGAACCATTATTGGAAAGAATGAAAATCTGAAATTTGACAAAGTTATGTTAAGTATGAGTTTTAGGTCAACTTCAAACGATCATAGCTTTCCGTACATATTGAGTTCGGTGGGCTGTAAGATATCAAATATAAGGTCTTGGAATCCTCTTTCCAACACCACCGAGTTTGCTAATTTTCGAGCTCGTATGAGAGAGATATGCCTGTTTGAAGTTGGGTTGTCTGTTTAAGGAAAGTTACCCAGATTTAAGAGGGGTATTTCGGTCTTTTCCTCACTCAATTAAGTTATTTTGTTTTTATTAATTAATTAGGGGTCTAAATTGAATTGGTTCAGTTTACGCACTTAAAATTCACGCTAGGGTTTTAGAGAAAAGAACTCAAGAGGAGAAAAGAGGAGAAAAAGTCAAGATTTCATCAAGTTCTTGAAGGTTTCGTTGTGGATTTTTCCAAGGGTTGATCCCTAAGAGGTATGTGTGTTCACATAGCGTTGGTTTCATTCACCCATATGCCAAACATTTTTATTTCAGCGTGAATTCGTCTTAAAAAGTTGAAAGTTTGATGTTCTTGATGTCTGTTCTTGAATTTGCTTTCGTTCTCTTGAGTAGGGGTGAGATTGATGAGTTTCTTAAGATAATTATGTCGATTATTAGAGTTGTTTTTTGAATAGATTCTTGTGTACATGTTTTGGGTATCTGAATATAAAGAGAAATTGAGAAAAAGAATTGAATTTAATCGAATTAAGATCAGAAAACGAGTTGAAAAATTCATCGGGAATGCCTGGGGAGGGGCTGGCACAATGCGCCCCAGATGCGCCAGAGATGCTGGGGCGGCGCGCCAGCAGTGCGCCAGAATCTAGTCTCTAAACATAGGGGATGGCGCCCCACGCCAGCAGTGTGCCAGGGACATTTGCCCCTACCCTTTTTCGTCGTTTAGCCCGTCTAAGTCCTTGTAATGTGTACTAACACTTCCTATCGATTCTAACTACACTAAATGACTTCTAAACATCTAGAAATCATCCATAAACATAAATCATAACCTTGAGTCCATAAATTGAAATTCAACTAAAGTTAAGAGCAACGTCTAGAGAGATCTTAGAGTCTTTTCAAGAAGTCTTTTACAAATGTTTTGAACTTGTTTTAAGTCTTGAGCTTTGAGTTGAGTAAGAGTAAAAAGTGAAGTTCATTTTCTTCCTAAGAGTATATGGGAGCTAAGTATTCTCAAAGAGTAAATAACAAATAAAAATCTTCCCCAATTATTAAATTGAGGAACTTTGAAACTCTTTAATGTATCATTTTTTTCAATTTTTTTAAAAAAAGAATGATCTAATTTCATTCCTTCAAGGATAATAAATTTTATTCTGTGAGATCGAGCCCTATTGCAAGACTTTCTATGTATCTTGTATAGCAAGAATCAGATCAAACGTAGTTCATAAAAATCAAAAAAAATATTTTTCTTTTTCTTGATTTTTCCTACAAAAGACATCTTTTGAGAAACGAATCAGTTCATGGTTGACAATGTTTTGACTTTAGTTGGTACCAACAATTAGTATGACGCACATGAATCACGTTCAACTACTTTCACATAAATTTGAGGTCAACTTTGAGTAATCTCTATAGCTTCAAATGGTATCTCAAACATACTTAAGTATTTACACGATGAGTTCATCTTGCCTAAGTTAAGGGATAGAATTATTCATATCCTTATGTTTCAAGTGCTCTCGTAACAAATGAAGTTCTTTTTCACACACTATAGAATAATTTAGATCGTAGGACATCTTTTGGAAGTCACTCACACTCTGAAAGATGTTGAATGCATGAGATTGAGATACCATACACTTGGCCCTGATGTAAGTATCCACTAATGTGAGAACACAAAAAATGAGATCAAATAGGACTTGTCATTGGCTTGTAATGTAGGCTTATGAAAAGGTAGGATATTCATTTGGGATAAAGTGACTATTTCCTACTTAAAATTTGCACAATGCTCTCAATATTTTTTCATTTTCACATTTGACCTTTATTTTCTTGAAAGTTTCTCCTAATTTATTTTATTCTTTTTTTCTCATTTTCTCTCCTTTTTGTTGGGGTTTTTTTCCCTTCATTTTTCATTCTAGCTTTTCTGTCATTTTTTCACATATTTGGCCTTTTAACTTTGTTACCCAACTTAGGTCTTTGGCGCTGTGTACATAATTGATAGTGAGCTTAGGGAGGTGAGACCAATGAATAATGCATTTATGCACTCAAAATAATATATGCTAAGATGTGATTATTCAAATAAAACGGTTTTATGCTCACAATGGGAGTTCTAAGGATAACATGTCATTTGGTATGCTTGAAAGGCGCAATCGGATCAAAGAAAGCCTGTAATCCTTTCTCAAGTTAAATGTTGCTCAAAATTTCACTCAACCAACATTCGGGCCAAGTTTTAGATCAACAAAGTCATGCCATTGAACTTTATATCTAAAGGTCACCACACAATGCACCTTAAATAATGAGGTCGAAGTTCCTTAACTTTAAGCAAGATAATTTCTCAAGTATTACATACAAAAATTAAGAAGTACCAAAAGAAGTCTATAGGTCACAACAAAGTTGGTCTGTCTTACCAAATAGTTTTAACACTTTTCCTTTTCTTTATGCATACTTCTAAATATGTTCGTACCAATCAAGTCAAGAATTTTTAAAATTATTTTTTTTTAAAATAAATAAATATTGTACCCAATTTTTTTTCTTTTATTAAATTTTAAAAATAAGAAAGAGAAACATTTTTATTTGAACCTTGAATAAAAAATATCCTTTTTTTTGCCCCAGTTTTTGTGATGAGGACTTTTTAGATTTTTTCTTGGTTGGACTGAACCTCAAAATAAGGCTGCCTACATATCTTGTCAAAGCAATAATTAGGTCAAATGTAGTTCAGGAAGTTTTGATATGTGAAGTAAAAACTTTTGTTTTATTTATTTTTTGAAAAAGGGTAAAAACCCTACTTTTAGAAAGAATAAACAAAATTTCTTCTTATTATTATTTTTAATTTTTTTTAAATAAGGATTAAGAATTTTTTTTTAAAATTTTAAATAAGGATCACCGAACCCGAGCAGAGTTGCCTACGTATCTCAAAGAGGTGAGAATCAGGTGTGCGTAGTTCGTTCAAATTGGATAGTTAAAAAAACTTTAAGATATTGACTTCATTTGAGAAATGCATTATTTTCCAAAGAATTATTGAAGAAAAATCTCTTGATTGTTTTTAAATGTACAAAAGAAACTAAATATAATTTATTTATTTATTTTTGTAATTTTTGTTAAGTAGTGAATAATCATTCATATTTTAAAAAAAAGGTATAATAACTTCTAAAACAAGAAATATTTTTTGTGTTTTCTCCCTTTTTCTTATTTTGTAAAAGTCGAATGATAACATTTTCTCTCATTCCACTAATCGCACTAAAATGGATCAACCTACCAAGATTTTCTGAATAAATGCATTTTTATATAGCACATAAAGTGATCTAAATGGTAAAATACGATAGGGGTACATGTGCTAGACGGATACGACCCCTGTGTCGAGTCCCACTAAGTCAAATGGAAATAAGCAGAGCCTACTAGGGATAACTATGTCTGTATATCATGTTTAGTAGGCTTAAACCTAAAGATATTAGTGTGCAGGCTGGCTTATCCGAGTGGATAACTCGAGCCAGGGAGGGGCAACTTATCAGTAGCAGCGCTATTTCGACTTCATTGTTGGTCCAACCCCGCCTAACATGTGCAACTAAAGATTCTGCACTGGATGTCAATACACTCCAGCTTTATCTCAAGAGAAAGTAGGATGCATAACTGCATTCCTATGAACGTGTGTAGGTGTGAGTGAGAGAAAACAATTTAATATAGTTCAACAATATAAAAAGCAATAAATGAGCAGCAAGTAGCACATTAGGCCATGATATGCAATCTATCCAAAATAAATAATAAAATCAAGTAAAAGTCAATATAACAAAACTCGAATTCATGATATTCCCAGCAGAGTCACCATCTGTCACAACCCTATTTTTGCACGCAGATAGGGTTTTCCAATTAAAGTGACGGTATTGATTAGAGATTATTTTATATTTTATTTTTTCAGAGTCACCACTTGGAAATGAGTTGTGGTGTTCCAAGTCACCTTTTTAAACCCCTAATCAATAGGAAATGATTCTTTAGCTTTTGTATGCGAAAAAAAAAATTCGAGTAAGAAATTCTGTTGATTGAGGAAAAGGTATTATGCATCCCTCGAGTCCCGTGGTTTTAGCACAGTCGCTTTTATTGACTTATAATGATTTTTAAATTAGTTTTTGGATATATTGTTATAGGCTACAGTTCGCTTGTATTTTTAAATTGTTGAATTTTATTGGTCTCAAATCAGATACATCACTGCATTCTCGATTCTTCACATATAAATAGCTTAAGAGCATATATTGTTTTCTTTTCTCGAGTGCATCACACCTAATAATCTCAATTTACACCTCTTGGTTTGAATTAATAAAAAATAATTATTAAAACAATTTGGTCAAGGTGCGTCACCGCATCCTTGAATTTCCTTAAAGTGTTTCAAAGAAGATGTGTAACCACATTCTTAATTGAAACCATTTTTAATGTATCTAAATTTGCCTACAAAAAATAGTTTGCTAGTTTTTAAGTGTGAATCAAATGGTGTCGAACTACCACTTATCACAAT
>JAJOOR010044773.1:0-12659 GCA_036250505.1 Solanum acaule
CCCCCCCCCCCCCCCCCCGTACTATTTAATAGTGTATTTTAAAGGTATATATGTTTCTACGTAGACATCATAAATATTACATCATTTTAAATAGTAATGTGTCCACGTGGGCACATATATACCTTTAAAATACACTATTAAATAGTGCAAGGGGGTAAAAGGTCCTTCATAAAATTTGGTATCGTAACTGTAATTTCGGTCAAAGTTGGAGTATTTTTCAAACTCTTTTCCCCAAATAATAATAAGAGTAAAATAAGAAAGTTAGAATGTGGGCCTCTTTGCTCAAATTTCCAAATTTGGTGGGCCTTTTGGCCCATTTTCGCCTGGACCTATTGTGCAAAAGATGGGCTTTGACCCATTTCCGGCCCCCTGAAATCTGCATATACAATGAGTGTATACTCATGTATATAAGCTATATTTTAGCACATTTTCAGTATATCGACTGTACACTAAGTATATGTAGCCTAATTAAGCTTCTGAGAACCTGATTTAATTTTTTACCCCTGTATATCAGTGTATACTTAGTGTATACAGTCCATTTTTGGATTTTCCGAGACTTATGTTTCAGCTTCCTTAACCTGTAAGTCGGCTTCTCAAGATCTGTTCATCACTTTGGCTGACTCGAGAGGAATTCAATTCAACGAAATGCGGGGATGGAGTCCGAAATAAACTCGGATGAATGTCACATGTATCAAAATAAGGGAAAGGAATTAATGGAGGGTTTTGAACAATTCACATATGCAATTACGCTTTCAACTAGGAATAATCATGATATAGCTTAACTCAAGATATCTACAAATTACTACAAGCACCAAAAAAAATGTATAAGCATATGAAGTATCACTAATGCCCACCACGTGGTATACTACATACCACTTTCAATAATTTCACTTTGACAAATTAGCAAACGTATCATACTTAGCCATATGAAGAATTGAAACAAAAGGAAATTACTTATGTTATAGTTGTAGGCCATACAAAACAAGAAAAAACTTATGTGATTATTTAGAGAAAAAAAATAAACAGAGTAGGGGATATTGACAAAAATGCAAAGCTAAAGTTTTGTAGAGATTGGTTACTTAGCTAAGCCGGTCTTTGAATAGATTTAGACCCTAACAAAAGCATATGAATACACACAAAAAATACAGTTTAAGGTTCAAAACCATGAGCATATAGATTATAGACTAGTTCTTAAAGTGAATCCAGTGTTACTGAATCTTTATTACACTTCTCGGAACCAAAAAAAAGGATACTTATTTACTAAAAGGACAGATCATGCAATAGATAAGAATTTATTAAATTACAAATGACACTAAAGTGATACCAAAGAAAAATAATGGTCAAGTAAATATTGAATGCACAACTACATTATGAGTCTTAAGCTATTGAAACAAAGTTCCAAAACATATAATTCTAACATAAACATCAAAACAATGCACTTAGAGATCATTTTTAAAAAAAAACAGATGTATAGGCATAACACATTTATAAATATCTTCTCTACAACAAAAGAGAGAAAGTCATTACTACAGAAACAAATTATGACTAAATTCGATAACGTAAACAAACACATTAACTGAAATAAATTAGGATTGGAAATGAATTTTACCTTTCTCGGAGCAGCCAACTGGGACGACGAGCTTGACCACGAGGAGTTTCCACCATTGTTAGCCGATTTCGATGAGCTCCGGAGTGCTAAAAAACCTTCGAATTTGAGGATAAGAAACTGAATGTTGCTCTATTTTAGATGATGAATCCTTGAGGTTTTTTTATGTGCTTTTGGGAGTCCATCCCAAAGCTGCCTCTTGATAATACTTTGTGGACAATGTACGGTCCCTGCCAATTAGGTGCAAATTTCCCTTTGTACTCGTCTTGATGAGGGAAAATGCATTTCAACACCAATTGGCCTACCTCAAATGTTCGAACCCTTACCTTTTTGTTGAAAGCGCGAGTCATTCTCTGTTGATACAATTGGCCATGACAAACAACACTCATTCTCTTCTCATCAATCAATGATAACTGCTCATATCTGTCACGAACCCATTCAGCATCACTCAATCCAGCTTCTTGAATAATCCTTAAAGACGGTATCTCAACTTCAGCTGGTATCACTGCTTCTGTTCCATATACCAATAGATAAGGAGTTGCTCCAGTTGAGGTTCGGATTGTGGTGCGGTAACCCAACAATGCATAAGGCAACTTTTCGTGCCAACATCTGTAGTTGTCAATCATCTCTCTCAGTATCATTTTGATGTTCTTATTAGCAGCTTCTACAACTCCATTCATCTGAGGACGATATGCAGTTGAATTGCGGTGGGTAATTTTGAATTGTTCACTTATCTTTTTCATCAAGTAACTGTTCAGATTTTCTCCATTGTCTATGATGGTAGACTCTGGAACTCCACAACAACATATCAAATTGTTGTGAGTAAAATTGGCTACAACTTTCTTCGTCACAGCTTTGTAGGAAGCAGCTTCCACCCACTTTGTGAACTAATCAATGGCGACCAAAATGAACCTATGCCCATTGGAGGCAGTAGGCTCAATTGGTCCAATAACATCCATGCCCCAGGCTGCAAATGGCCAAGGGGAACTCATTGCATTGAACTCGTGAGGAGGTACTTTGATCAGATCTTCATGTACCTAGCATTTATGATATTTTTGGACAAATCGACCACGATCTCTTTCTATAGTCATCCAAAAGTATCCCGCCCTTAAGATTTTCTTTGCTAACGTAAACCCATTCATGTGTGTCCCACACACTCCAGCATGCACTTCTTCAAGCAATCTTGTGACTTCTACAGCATCCACACATCTCAATAATTCCAAATTGGGAGTCCTCATATAAAGAACCTCTCCATTAAAAAAGAAGTTGTTTGCCATTCTTCGAATTGTTTTCTTTTGACTGCTTGTTGCTTTTTCAGGGTACTCGCCAAATTCTAAGTACCTTTTCACATTGATATACCATGGATTTCCATCTGATTCGGCTTCCACATGTGAACAATGTGCTGGTTGTTCTTTTAAACGTATCTCAAGTGGATCAATGTAATTCTTTCTCGGGTGTTGTATCATGGACGATATGGTTGCAAGGGAATCGAAAAGCTCATTTTGTATTCTTGGTATGTGTCTGAACTTGGTCTTTCTAATTTTTTTGCATAACCTCCGTACCAATTGTATGTAAGGTAAGATTTTAGGATTCTTCACGACCCATTCTCTTTGAACTTGATGAATCAACAAGTCTGAATCACTAATTATCAGTAATTCTTGAACATTCATGTCAAGGGTCATTCTAATACCAAGAATACATGCTTCGTACTCAGCCATGTTATTGGTGAATCGAAATCTAAGCTTTGCTATTACATGATAATGTTTCCCTGATTCAGATATATCACCGCTCCAATTCCTAATCCCTTGGAGTTCACTGCTCCATCAAAGAACATTCTCCACCCAGGATATGATTATGATATATCCTCCCCTACAAACAATACTTCTTCATCTGGGAAATATGTTCTAAGAGGTTTATACCCTTCATCTACCGGGTTTTCAGCAAGGTGATCAGCCGATGCTTGCCACTTAATTGCCTTCTGAGTCATGTACACAATATCGAACTCACTCCACAACATTTGCCACTTTGCTAGCTTTCGTGTGGGCATTGCTTTATGAAATATGTACTTGAGTGGGTCCATCATTGAAATAAGATGTGTTGTATAAGACAATAGATAATGTCTCAATTTCTGAGCAACCCAAGTCAAAGCACAACAAGTTCTCTCCAAAAGGGTGTAACGGACCTCATAGGATGTGAACTTTTTTCTCAAATAATATATAGCTCTCTCCTTTCTTCTGGCCTCATTATGTTGTCCCAATACACACCCGAATGCATTGTCTAACAAAGGACTGCATGCAGTGGTGGCACCAACACTTGTGGATTTGAAAGGTAACTCTTAATGGTGTCAAAAGCCTTCTGACATTCTTCGGTCTATTTGGTTGGCGCGTCTTTCCGTAATATCTTGAATATAGGCTCACATATCACTGTTGATTGAGCTATTAATCGACTGATGTAATTCAGTCTTCCCAAGAAACTCATTACTTCCTTTTTAATCTTTGGAGGAGGTAAGTCTTGAATTGCCTTAATCTTGGAAGGGTCAAGCTCAATACCTCTTCTGCTAACTATGAATCCTAGTAACTTCCCTATAGGTACTCCAAATGCACATTTAGCTGGGTTCAAATTCAAATCGTACCTTCGTAACCTGTCAAAGAACTTTTCCAAGTGTGTTAGATGATCTGAACTCTCGCGGGATTTTATGATGACTTCGTCCACATACACCGTAATTTCTTTGTGGATCATATCATGGAAAATGGTGGTCATCGCTCTCATGTAAGTGGCTCCAGCATTCTTGAGGTTGAACGACATCACTAGATACTAGTAGACTCCCCAAGGTGTGATGAACGCCATTTTTTCTGCATTTTCTTCATCCATTAAAATTTGGTGGTATCCTGCAAAACAGTCCACAAAAGATTGCAACTCATGCTTAGCACAATTATCGATGAGTATGTGGATATTTGGCAAGGGGAAATTATCTTTTAGACTTGCTTTGTTGAGATCCCAATAATCCACACATATCCTGATCTTTCCATCTTTCTTTGCCACTAGAACAATGTTAGCCAGCCAAGTGGGATACTTCGTCACTTCGACGACTTTTGATTCAATCTGCTTCATGACTTCTTCTTTTATCCTTAAACTCAGATCGGGCTTGAACTTCTTGGTTTTCTGCTTTACTGGACAATACTCTGGATTGATAGGCAACTTATGTGAGACAATATCGGTGCTCAACCCCGACATATCATCATAAGACCATGTGAACACATCAATGTGAGTAGTTTGACCAATTCTTCTTTTTATGTTGCCGCCAAATGGACACTGACTCGAGTTTCTTTGACCGACTCGTCATCTCTCAAGTTTACTGTCTCTATCTCATCCAAGTTGGGTTTTTTATCATCTTCAAGTTGCCTCAAGTCCTCGATGAGGTGTTCAGGCATCATAGTCTCCTCGTGATATTCTTCACATTCATTTTCATTGACCTTACTTGGTTCGCCGTGTTCGTGACGTGTCATGACATTGACAGGTTTAGATTCATTTTTACTGAAAAGAACAATAAATCAACTATGTTAGCTAGCAAGAGTTTGAATGTATATATTGGAGAGTAATTCAGAAAAGATAATCAATTTAAAATAAACGAGACTTTCATTGGAATTTTAAAAAGGCATACAAACTTTGGTCATGACTCATGTCAACGTGAGTCATTTCATTTTTAAACATTACGATGGAAAATAAAGTGACATAAATGGTGGTTTCGGGCCTCGTCCGAAAAACACCAATTTTAAAAAGTAAAAATTTCAAATCTTGTATTTGTCTACCGAGCCATTCAATGGATTATAAGTGGAGTGGCCATCCAATTTTGTAGCGTCGTGATTTGCTTCGCGAGGAAGAAGAAAGACATATGGGTCGCGTCGCGTACTGCTGATGGTGTTGGGTCGATCTTTGGGAGTTGTTAATAAATGTAATGTGGGCTGCTGATTTAAATGGAAGTTGGGCTGAAAATTGGCCCAACTTTGGTCTTAAATTGATCTAATAAATGGAGCAAAACATTGGTTAAAATTCAATTTTGAAAAAATAACCATTTAGATTACAAATTCGGCCGAGTGAAGTTAAGGACATAGCCAATTTGAATTAATTGAGGAATTCGATCAAGGTCAAATAAGACGAATTAATATAAATTAATTAATGAGCTTTTTAATCTTAACCAAATAAAATGATTAATTTTAAAATATTAACTATTAATTAATTAAACTAATTGGAAAAATTTAAAGCAAAACTAAAACCTTTTGAGACGATTTTCAAATAAAAATATACTAATTATATACATAACTATAAAAAAATATTTATTATTTTAAAAATTATAAAATTGACAAAACTTACATAATAATAACTCGAAAAATATTTCAAATTTCATAAAAGCTAATCAATTCAAAATTATAGCCATCACTTTTAAAATACACTAACAAATATAAAATCTTTTAAGATGATTTTTGAATATTTATAGGATATACTTATTTCATATATAATTATATAAAACCTATATATTATTTAAAAATTATTATAAAAAAAAAGTGACAAAACTATTTAAAATAACTTGCAAACCATATTTATTTTATTTTATTTTTTTGAAATTTTTATAAAACTAATTATTTTAAATCATTTGAAATTGAAGAAGCACGATGATCAATTTATATTGTGGAGGGTCAAAATTGGGTGTCAACACCTACTCTAATAAACCTCTAGCATGCATACATGTAGGTCTATACATGTAAGTTCACTCTGATCAACTTGCATTTTGCATTTCTAATTAAAGTTTTACATATTTAATTTGCATGCTGTGTTGTAGGGTCTAATACATATTAATTAAGCAACTATAAACGTACAACAACATTAAAGCATCACTAAATTTGTGTTAGTTATAATACATAATATATCATTGTGTTTCATTTTCTTTTTTAAAAATAAAATTAAGTTCAATCCATAAGAAATATATATATATATATATATATATATATATATATATATATATACACACACACACACACGGTAAATTCTTGTGCTTCGCATGAGATTGAACTATTTTATTAAGCTTACATATGATCATTCGGTAATATTCGTATATTAGATACATACACTACATTGACAAGAACATTTTATCTTAAGGCAAAACGTTCCTTCGAAATCTTAAAGTGCTATATTTTTTTAACTTTTATTTTTGTTATACAAAAATTACAAGTCATAGAGAGATGTTAAGTATAAGAAAGAAGTCTAAGAAAATCTCCAAAGAAATAGTTGGTCAAAAGTAATGAAATTTTTTAAATTCCAAGAAGTTATAAAGAACAACATCAGACGTTAAAGAAGAAACAAAAAAGCCTCGAACAACAACACTCCCAAGTAAAGTGGAACATCACGTCCATACAAGAACATAATTAACTAAATTCAAATGAAGGACCTTCAACTCCTTTCTTATGAACCTCCATCAATCTCTTTTTATTATAATATGTCGTATCATATATATGTTAAAAATGACCATAAAATTGTTAGTACCATACATTTTTTTCCTTACTGTCTCAGAATAGTCATTACTATATCTTAAGTTTCATATCACCGGCCCCACCTTACATGGAATTGAACCATAGTTATTGTTATAGTTATAGTATGCAGTTACAAAGAATTAGTGCTAGGTGACATCTGAATGGAACTGTTCACAACTGGATATTCTAAACCAAAATTTTGACACATAACATATTAAAATCTCACAACATAATTTTGTGAGTACTTGAACTCACAAATATCCATAAATAATAATAAGACGACCTTACTTTCCTAACAATCAAGAAGAAAAAAGCATGTTGCTTAACATATTTTTCAAAAAGATAGTCTATCGGGTTGTATCCAAGTTGTAGTTCACAAATTTAAATGAAAGAATCCAACAGAAAGAGTTATTACATCTTTATCAAAAAAATAAAAAAAATTATCAAAATAAAGAGTTATCACTACAGTAAAAATGATCTTTAACGGCAATTAATAGCTTAATTGTCGCTAAATATGTATTTTCAGAGGCAATTGGTATTCTCTATAAATGTCCCTAAAGTCTATAGCAACATTGAATCTAATGACAATTAATTAATGTCGGTAAAGGCTCTAGCATTCTTCGTTAATGTGCATACTTATTGCCGATAAAACTTATTTTTGTTATAGTGTATTTTCGACATTTGTTAGTTTCAAGAAAACTTGATCTGTTATTATGCCCAAAAAGAAGAGATGAAGAAATATGATAAATTAGATAACTTGCAATAAAAGAAATGGACTAATTGTCTCTTTACTAATATTCTAGGAAGAGTGCAATGGCATACAAATTGTCTGTACCTAAGAAAAAAAATCAAAATAATATACCAACTGTGGCAAGCAAGAGAACAATCTATTTGGTTCTTTTAACAATCTTCATCATTGGTTCCATATTAGTTATCACATATTTGTTGTTCTGTGCTATCAAATATAGCACAACCCACAAGCAATTTTCCCAAAAAGTATATGAATAAACCTGTAGAAAGGGACAAAAGAGAAGATAGATTTTCAATCATATTCCTCATTGGAATTTTTAATAGAGTTCAAATAAAGTCACCAAAATAGCAAAAAGAAATTGCAATAGATACATGAATCACTATGACTTACAGTAAAAGATTAAGCTTCATGAAATATGAGGAAGAAAGCTTCAAGAAATGAAACACACTTCATAAGAAACTTAATTAATGTATTTGAATTTGAATTCCCTATAGCGAAAAAAAACCCTATAAATAATAGTGGTAGAAATAAGAGTTTTGTTTACTAAAGAACCAAATGTAATGAATTCCATTTCAGCAACGTTATGAGTTGTGGATTGAGAGGTGCAACAGTAGTACTGTTGCATTGCAATCAAAATCAACTTTCTTTATTTATACGAAGAAACCTGTAGGAAGGGACAAAGAGAATATCAATTTTCAATCATCTTTGTTGAAATTTTTAATAGAGTTAAAAAAAAGTCATCAAAATAGCAAAAAGAAATTGCCATAATTACATAAATCACTATGACTTATAGTAAATATTAAGCTCCATGAAATATGAGGAAACAAACCTTGAGTTGCCATGACCTGAGCCTACACCCTGGACGTGGCCGGCACTCGAGAACCATTGTTGGTCCCCAAGCGAACCCTCATCCTGGCTGACTACAAGCGGAAAACTAACTCAAGCATACAAAACTTAAAAACTGAATAAAATTCATTGAACTCAAAATTAATAAATCTGAATGAAAATAATATACTCCACTCACCATAAAATAGGCAACTTAAGTCTTTAAATTATTTAACAAAATAAATAAACAGACTTCTGAAATTCTATTGTCTATCTATGGAGCCTTTAACTGACAAAGATAGAAGTCGGGACAAGACCCACGACGTCCTAACAACTGATATAACTGAAAGTACAAGTGGAATCCTCCGAAAGCAATGAGGCTCACCATAGCTAACTCGAACTGCATGCGGTATCAACGAAGCGCTTGTTGATGATCCTGAGTACCTATATCTGCATCATGAAACGATGCAGGCCAAATGGCTCAGTACATGGAATGTACGAGCATGTAGGTGGAATTCTAAAGCATAACATAAGCTTGAGCTGATGGGATAGAAACATACTTACCTCTTCTCAACTCTCTCAACTCCACTCAACTCAACTCAAAGAAACATAGTTCAACTTAACTCAGAGAAAATAGGTCTCAACTTAATGAAATAAGGCTCAACTCAATAATAGGATATTCAACTCAGTGAAATAAGTCTCAACTCAATTATAAGATACTCGACTTTGGGTACTCAACTCTGGATACTCAACTCAATATAAAGCAACAATACAGGTGCAATATATGAAAAACTTTTAAAACAGTAGAAAGCAACTCAATGTATTGAAAAATTCAATAGTAACTCAGTTTGTATGCAAGGATACAATATAAACTCTGTTTGTATATGAAAATAAAAAATAAACTCTGTTTATATAAAAATACAAAATATCTTTATGAGAGTTTCTCTAACCGACAGCCATCACTATGAGTTATGTAATGATACAACATCTTGCCTCATACTGCCAGGGTCGTCCTATACCTTGTCGGGGGTATAAAACCTAACTACTAAGTGGATCCACTAGTCTATGCTAAAAGCATTAAGGAATCGTCTAAAAAGTATGACTATTTATACCCACGTTGGCTACATGGTTTATGGAGACTTGAGTTATCTAAACTCGTCCCCATATCGGTGCTCAATACTACTCCCAAAATGTAACTAGCTCATATGTTTAAAAACATAACTTTTTCTGTGGTTCGAGATAATTACTCAAAAATTAGCTCAAAGGCTCTCTTGGAAATCGGTGTTTCCTCTCTTACTTAAATGTGAAAACATTTTACTCTTTGGGAATACTTAGTTCCCATATAATCTTTTGAAGAAAATGATCTTCACTTTTACTCTTTCTCAACTCAATGCTCAAGTCTTAAAAGAAGTTTAAAGCATTTGTAAAAGACTTCTTAAAATGGGGTTTATGCCGAATTATGGATGTGACCGACTCAATTCAAGGTTTTCAATAACCATAGATAGAACTCAATACTTGGAACTCAAGAACTTCAATGATACTACTCATTTCAAGAATGCTCAACTCGGAGGGTTCATGCGGAATTATGAGCATGAACAACTCAACTCAAGGACTTCATGGGTAACATCTAATAGTACCATGATTAGGAATATAATCTCAAAAGGGTTAGGAACTCAATACTCAAGATCTAGAACATTGAAGATATTTTTCCTCTCAAAGATACTCAACTTATGGAATTCATGCGGAATTTATGGGCATGAACGACACGCCTCGAATGTCTACCTAACAACATGGAACTCATATAAACGACTCTTCTCATTATCATACTTACTTCCTCAAAACTTAGTTCAAATCGATAGTTTATCTCAAAGGATTCACAAATGAACTCAATGACTTTCTTGAACTCTACTCTTAACTCTCTCTTGAATGTGAATTATGAATTCAAGAGTTATGGTTTATAATATGAAGGATCTCGTGATGATAATGTAGACTCATGAATAGATTCTCCTCATTCTCATACTTACTTACTCGAGTTTTGAAACAAGTTATTAGAAGTTGTAGAAGACTCCTAAAAAAGACTCAAAGGGACTTTCTCAAAATGTTCGAAAGAACTCTCAACACTTAACGCTACCTTGAATTTGAATTATGAATTCAATGTTATGAATGATTTATAGGTGTTTAGAAGTAGTTTAGAGTGATTAGAATCAAAAGGGAGTAAAGGTACCCTTCAAAAGAACTCAGACGGACGAAACGACGGAGAACGGGTGGGGGCAGGCAACCCTAGCGCACTGAGTGGTGCAGGGCGCCAGCCCTCTACCTACAGAGGTGTGGTTGGGGCACACTGGCTGGCATGGGGCGCCAGACCCCAATCCAGAAAACCCCGACGACTTTCTTTGCTCGTTTTCTCACCTTAGTTCGCCTAGATTCGAACGGTTTCTTCCCCAATCACTTGGATTCAATTTATCAACACAAGTACACACTAATCTACTCAATACAACCCTTAAAACACTCACTTTCATCTCAATAAATCATCAAAACCCCAACAAAATAAGATCTAGAATGAAACTTCAAGAACACTTATCAAGAACTTAAATCTTTCAATCTTTATAGACGAATTCAAATATGGAAATCATGTTTGGCGTGTGGGTGAACGAACCCAACACTATGGAAACTTACATACCTCTTAGGGATCAAACCCATGGCGAAAATCTGCAATAAAACTCAAGAACCTCGACAAACACCTTGATCATTTCCTCTTTTCTCTTTTTAATTTCTTTTCTTGAACTCTCAACTAAAACCCTAAGCGTATATTAGGATTATAAAACTGAACCTAATCGGATTAAACCTTACTAAAACGGATTAAATCTGATTGGGTAAGGAAAAAACCAAAATACCTCTCACTATTTTAAGGGTAACTTTCCTTATTTGGACAGCCCGACTTCAAACGGGCATATCTCCCTCATACAAGCTCAAAATTTAGCAAATTTGGTGGCGTTGGAAAGATAATTCAAAGACCTTTCATTTGATGTCTTATGGGCTACCTAACTCATCATGTCCTGAAGGTTATGGTCGTTTGAAGTTGACCTAAAACTTTGAAGAACTTAGAAATGGCTTGAATGAATTCTCTTTAGTTCTTCTTGGAACCCAAGGTGCTACATCTAGTGACCTTAACACTTAAGAAATTTCAAATTCCTTGGTAAAATCTTACTCACAATGAACAATGGTTCGAGTCTTAGCTCAAAATAATTTCGGGGTGTTACATGAGTAAAGAAACAAATTTCATAAGAAACTTAATTAATGTATTTGAATTCGATAACCTGCAATGGCTTGTTTCCATCGTTATGGAAAAGCCAATAGGGAAGGAATTTGGGCCAGAAAACTTATGAGTAGTAACTTGAAAATTTCCCGCCTAGGCCACACTTGGATGAAATATGAGTTAGGTGAGGTCTAGGGAAATACGGTAATGGATAGGGGATGTAATTATGAGTTTGATCATGTGAGTGGATAGACAAGACATTAAGGAGCCTGTACGACTTTATGGTATTGAATTTGGGTGAGTAGAACTCCCGAAACTGATCTTGGTGTGAAAGGGTAGTTTTGGAACGTCAAGGTTTGAGGGTGTGTTATGAAATGGGAGCTTGGGACTCAAATTCCGAGTTTCTGTCTTTGTGCAAACCACTGGGGCGGGATTAATCCCGCCAGGGTGGGGTCGCTGTAGCGGGATGAGGCCCGCTGTGGTGGGCCAGTCGCGACTTAAACCTGGGTAAAAATCCCAGAAATGTTATTTTCTGCAAAACCTCATTCTTAAGAGCTAAAGGACGACCTAGGGAAGTTTCTCATCAAATTTCCATGAATTCTCGCGCCAAAGATAAGTTAATTACTCCCCTAATCCATATTTTGATTTTTAGAATCCTTGTTAATTATCGTTGGGGGTGGGGGGGGGGGGGGGGGG